>BRDA01085223.1:0-12180 GCA_036984385.1 Crenuchus spilurus
ATATATATATCACTTCAGGCATTACTGAAACTCACTCTGTGAGTCTGTGAAATTATTCAGAATGTATTTTTAATTAATTGCACAATTTTTATAATTTTATTGTAATTATATTTTAAGTATAATTAACATATTTTAAAATGTATTTTAATATGCAGAAGCATTGTTGAAGATAATGACCACACGGATATTAATAATGTATTAAAAACACATTTTTTTATTTTATAAATACAGTTCATGATTTGCTTTCGCAGAAAAATAAAATCAGAAGACAATTTCTAATGACATTTATTTACATGTTATTTCCTGGTTTAAATCAAGAAGAAGAAAATGTTATCACACTGTCAGTACAAAAGGAAAAAAAATCTGTCAGAAATCACATTTTCTATCAGGAATCAATCACAATCTCGCAAAACATACAGTGGACATGCACATTGTTAGGTTTTATGTGTTGAGTAAACAGTTTTTTTTATAAAAGAATTTTATATTAACTTCTTTAAAAAATATATTGTTTTATTAGCACATTAGTTATGCTACAATACCGCTGAGAAAGACTGTTTCACAGAATTGATTCATCTTCATTTGTTTCCCATGAGATCATTTACAAGACTTTCAATCATTCACAGCTTAATTCAGTGTCCCGATACGACCTGGCAGAGTAAACCTCTCCATCTGAAGCCGAGCCCTGACTCTGACTGTAACGTACACACTGATACTTCTCATCCTTGCCTATAAAGAACTGCCCATCACTGTTCTCCTCGTCATCAACATGCACCGTCACATCCTCCTCATCCTCTTCCTCATCTTCATCATCTGCCTCTCTGACCTCCAGGCTGGCCCTCAGCTCAGCCTGGTAGCGATCAGGGCTCATTCTGTACAGACTGTCCTCGTCCTCCTCCCGGCTGGAGCTGCCCCCACGTATGCTCTCTCCGTCGGACTGAGAGAGACGTGGCTTGGGCCGGCTCTTCTGGGACAAGTCGAAGGGCTTATCCTGGCTGAAACGGGACAGCAACCGCAAGGGTGCGGAAAGGCACAACCGCCCCCGCCTCCTGAAAACTACAGAGAATAGAGAATACATAGCAATTAGCAATTACTTTGAGCATTGTCTCATTTACAAACCAGCCAAGGCATGTTTGCTTTATTAGTTTTACACTATAGCTAAATTAGCTAATTGAGTTAACAAATAATATTAGCTTATAGCCTCCTGTTAGCATGTTTGCATGCTTAGTTATGCATTGGAGCTAAATTAGCTAATTAAGCTAACACGTACTGTAAGCTTATGGCCTCCTGTCAGCACATTTGCTTGCTTAAGTTTGTAGTGGAGCTAAACTATCTAATTGAGCTAATGCATAATATAAGTTTATAGCCTCTTATTAGCATGTTTGCTTAGTTTTGCACTGGAGATAGGTGAGCTAATTGAGCTAACACACAATGTGAGCTTATAGCTTCCTGTTAGCATGTTAATACGAGGTCCACTTATTTAGCTGGCGCTCTTTTCCAGATTGACTTAAAATTTACATTTGTACTGTTAAGAGTCTTGCACAAGTATCAACGACACTACTGCTAATCGCTATGCTAATTAACTTCTTATGTGTTTTTTGACAGTTTATTACATATATAAAACAAACATATTTTAGCAGTATAACATATTACATATAAGAGTGTGTTCTAACATTTCAGAAACAATATAGGTATGTCAGAGCATCAGACAGACATTAGAGCATGTTTAACTTGGCTTGGTTTGAGCCAAGCATGTGATTTAACTTTAGCAGGATGCTAAACTGGTGGCTCCCATTATGTGTTCATTGTGTTAACCTATTAGCTCTAGTATTAAACCAAAGAACAATATTGTAAGATTTTTGGTCAAATGTTCATCAGACAGCTTAGCATTAGCCTAATTCAGAGTTCAGTACCACATAATAATAATAATAATAATAATAATAATAATAATAAAACAATGATTTTGTTATAATGTATTATTATTATTATTATATATATATATATATATATATATATATATATATATATATATATATATATATATATATATATATATAATTATTTATTATTTATTGTTAATAATAGCTAAATCAATAATTAATTTATTAATGATTAAATTAATAATAAAAATAAATTATAACAAAATCTTTGTTTTTAAACTGACATATTTTATATTAATTGCTACTTTGTTTTTCATATATTGAAGTGACATTTCATTTTTTATGTTGATCAGTATGGGTTATAGTATATCAAATCATTAAATTATTTCATTTAAATTGAGTAAATTACTATTCAAATGGAATCAACATTAAAACAAAAAGGGCTTGAATTGTGTCACTTTGTGTGAATTGAATATAATATATGACAGTTTAACTTTTTTTAATTCAATTAGTAACTTTTTAATGATACTCTAATTTTTAAAGAGAATAAACTTTTATAAAACTGATCAACTATTATCTGATGGTGCTTCATACCTCGGGCATCTAGGCCTCGGTCCATGATACCGTGTTTGACCTTCATGTGTCGGGTCAGATTCCCTTTCAAAGTGAACTTGCTGGGGCAGTACAAACACTTGAATGGCTTGCTGTCGGAGTGCAAGTGCATGTGGCCCATCAGATTATGCATTCTGTTGAACTCCTTTCCACAGAGCTAAAACAAGAGCAGAATCATTTACGCCATCAGCATTACATAGTGACATACTCTATATACAGTAAGGCCTGTGCAAGTCCCTCAATTTCCTTCACTCTCAGTCTAAACTTAAACAACTTTCAAGGAAACCGACTTATAAATTGAACCATAATCAAACCCGCTCGGAGGCGAAAGGTAATCGTGAATGAGCAACAAGAGGAAGAGGCCAACAGACCGAGCCAGAGGTTGGCTGGGAAGGGCACTCCTGCGCTGTCCTTCCTCTGCATTCTTTTTTTTTATTAGGGCGGGCCTTTCCTTCAGGAGGAGAGAGGGACTGTAAACTGTCCAAAAGGACCGTGAGAAAACAGGAAGTGCTCCCAAGCACAAGAGAAAGCGAGATGAAATCTATTTGCGGGGCCTTTTCTCGGGGGACGAGAGAGCTATTGTTACAGGGGCAGTTTGTGCGGCGATATCCTTCCTATGGACGAGAAGACGCACGGCTGCCAAAAAAACGCAGCTATCTGCTCATCACTTCAAGCCTCCCATCTCAGTTCAAGGTCACAAGCATTCCAAAACATCTTTGCTTGTTTAAGGAGATGTAAACGCATCTGTGGAAACACAGCTGCCCTACTGATGCATCTTTTAGATCAGTAAAGAATCGCTGAAATACAGCCTTCGCTTTGAGTTGATCAGAATCAGAACAAAGCTGGAACTGATACAAATCCTGACGCTGTTACGCTGTGATTAAATTACACTGTTCATATTGCAGAACTGAAGCCAACTGCTCATGCTAAAACGTGACCTGATGCAGCCTGGTTTGGAAACTGACCTTTATACCTGACTTCTGCCTTTACAAATTCTCATCATTCCCTAAGTGACAGCCGGTTTACATGATGATAGCCCACTTAGGCTTGAGCTAGGTCATTGTAATGCAAGTCACATCAGTGACTCACCTTGCATTTGTAAGGCTTGATGTCAGAATGGACGATCATGTGAGCCTTGAGTGTTTGCTTCTGGACAAAGCTCTTGTAGCACAGGTGGCACTGGTAGGCTCGGATGTTGGTGTGGATCAGAACGTGACGCTTCATGTTGGCCAGCAGGGTGAACTCACGTCCACAGATGCGGCACTTGTGCTCCTTCACGCCCTAAAAAACAAGAAAATCTTAAAATGTGGAAGGAGAAGAGGATGACTTGCTTTCTACTGACAGAGTATGATAATATGTATCTGCAGAGTACAATCTATACAGTCAATAGACGGTCTGCCAACTCTGACCTTGGGAAACCAATGCCCAACATCCACCCATTTGCCTGGATGTTTTTATGGTTGGGAATTACTGTCCTAGTCTATGTGCCACTCAGGACCACCTTTAAATTAAAGGTCCTTACCTTGTGAGTCAGCGTGTGTTGCTTGAGATGGTGTGACTGGACAAACTCCATGCCACACTCGCTGCAGATGTAGGGCCGTATGTCCTTGTGCTTCATCATGTGGTTCTGCAACTGGCTCGGGTACTGGAAGCTCTTTCCACACTCACCGCAGTCATACTGTACTGGTCCCCGGTGGGCTGTTAGGTGCCTTTTCAGCTGGGCCAGTGTGGGGAAGTCCAGTCCACACTCCACACAGACATTCTCCTGGCCCCTCTCGTGCTTGAGCTCATGGGCCCTCAATTCGCTGGGGTAGGCAAAGCCCCGGCCACACACGCTACAGCTGTAGGGCTTGACGTCGCTGTGCTGCATCATGTGCCTCTTCAGGTGACTGGTTTGGGTGAAGGCTTTGTGGCACACCTGACATTTATGGGGCCGGGCACCCTGGTGGGTCAACATGTGGGTGTGCAAGTGGCTGAGCTGTTTGAAGAGCTTTCCGCAGAGGCCACAGCCATGAGGCTTGATGCCACTGTGGCCTAAGATATGGGTGACCAGGTTGTACTTGGAGGTGTAGGACTTCTCGCACATACGGCACTTCCAGCGCTTTTGATTGCCCCCAACGTCCACATAGTAGCTGTCGTCCACGTGCACGTTCAGACCTAACTTCTCGGCAGAAGACATTTTGGAAGCCTCCAGACTCCTGCGGCGATATCTTAGTGCCTCGCTCTGGTAGAAGTGATTGGGAGAAAGGTGCAAGACTGGGCCCGGCATAGCAAAAGGGAAAGGGACCAAGCTTGGGTGGAGAGGTGGGAAGAATGGAGGAGGAGGCGGAGGATGCAAAAGGAGTGGAGATGGTGGCCATATTGGCATGGGCTTCACTGCCTCCTGTTTGACCTGCACTGTGTCGTATCTTCCCAAGACTCGATGAAACTGAAGCCGGTTGAGATCGATCATCTCAGGGATGTACTTCGATGGGTGAGGGTGGGATGGAATGGGTTGGGCAATGGGGTAGGGAAGATGGGAGAGGTCAACAGTTCTGGAGTTGTCTGTCCTCTTCAGTTTATAGTCGTTTGGGTTCATGTTGAGTGATTTGGGATTTTTGGTCAAAGAAGGAAAGGTGTTGAGGTTATGGGTCAGAACAAGTTCTCAAAGGTTTGTCATGTGGGTTCTTTGTTTCAGCATAGATTGTGGATTTGTCCATCACTTGTCTGGGGATGCAAAGAGTACCAGAGTTATGCATTTCATATAAAAACAAATAATAAATCTCACTATGAAGTAGATGATCACAAGTTCTCCAGACAGAAGAAAGAAAGGAACAGTGCTCATGTTTAAATGGGAAGTGTATGTACATCACCCTCTCATTTTTCGCTTCTCTCTGTTGTTGTACCGGACTTGTCTTTCACTTCGGCACAGCAAGCACTTCTCTTTTCACATGGTCCTACCTGACAACGCTTGTATCACAGCTACAGATCTGTTTTCAGGTGAAATATGACACTATTCTTAACGTGTTAGCGTTATTGTTTGTCTGCAGCTGCCCAGGGAAAGTGAATGGGGAAGACGAATAAAAGAAACACAGGAACTAAGAAGTTCTTCTTTGACCACATGTGGATTGTTTTGGGTTTTTCAGGTTTTGGTCACCATCATTGTTATGAATCAGATGAGAATTTCCCGAGAAACCTTATCGCTCATCATGAGATAGTATCCATTTGAATTCCATTTGTAATTGATTAGATTAAGGTTGTCTAAGCCTCTAACTTACCTGATCCAGGTAAAGAAGACCTTCAGGCTCATCTAACTATTACAGCCAGGTGTGCTGAACCAGGTAGTGACTTTTGACATCCACATGTGAGTCTGACTTTAAAATAACAAATATATTGTGCTTCCTTATGTGCTATCACTTTTATCCTAAGCACAGACATTCTGGACAAACATTGTGCCATATCATCTGTATCGTATTCCTGACTGAGAAACAAAATAATAATATCTCAGTGTTTGGTGTTTCAATCTGCAGGCGTGCTATGAATGTATATTTTCAAAGGTTTTCATTGCTGTTTAGTACATTTGTCAAAGTTTGTCTTCATTCTATGGTTTTAGATTTAAAAACTATGGTTCTTCAAGGGTTCTTTAGCAAAGAAAATGGTTCTATATAGTGCCAAGAATGCTTTGCATGACTAAATGGTTCTTTACATGGTGAAAGTGTGATGAGGAAAGTGTTGTAGATGGTTGTAGCGCCCAAAAGGGTTCTGCTGTAGTTACAATGCCAATAGACGAACCCTTTTTGGTTCAATATAGAACCATTTTCTTACCTTCTAAATGGAACCATCTACGCCACATTCCTCATCAGTCTGAAGAACCCTGTCACCATGCAAATAACACTTTGTCTTTTTTTTAGTGTTCATGGTTCTATATGGAACCATTTTATTTACTAAAGAACCATTTAAGAACTTTTTTTAAGAGTGTAGATGATTCTATATTACACCAAAAATGGGTTCCACTATAAGTACAAGATTGACATGATGATAGAAGAACCATTTTTGGAACCCTTTTCACTAAGCTTCTATATAGAACCATTGACACCACATTGTTCATCAATCTGAAGAACCATTTCTCCAGGCAAAGAACCATTTAGCCATGCAAAGGATTATTTGAGTGTTCATGGTTGTACATGTAACCATATTCTGTAATAAAGAACCTTTGAAGAACCATCTTTTTAAGGTTGTAGAATGTATCATCGGTGGTTCTGTGTAGAAGCTTTTTGAAAATGGTTCCATATATTCACCAAGAGGGATTCCTGCATTATTACAGGCTTGATTTCATGACAATAGCAGAACCCTTTTTGGTGCTATATAGAACCAAAGCTTCTATATAGAAACATCAAGACAATTTCCACATCAATCTGAAAAACTCACTATGCAAAGAACCTTTAAGTCATATCAAGGGTTCTATATTTAACTATTTTTAGAACCCTTGAAGAACCATGTTTTTAAAGAGTGTGCTATTGTATATAACATGCTAAGTATAAAATAAGGTGAACTGTACATGCCTACCTGACATTTTAGACTGAGTTTGACTGTAGCAATGTAATTAGCTGTGTAATTAGTGTGAGAGATTCATTAACACTTGAATTCTGCTATCTCTGCCACCCTAAGCACAGACTTATGGGAAAATGAAGTTTTAGTATCATCCAGACTAGTGATGTTCAAGCCTTGTCCTGGAGGTCCTGTAGAGATGAACTCTAACCTTAATCTGCCACACCTGATCCAGGTAAAGAAGACTTTTAGTGTCATCACTATCACTAACCATATCACAGTTAAGAGTGGATTAGATCTGAACTGTATAGGAAGGAAGTCAAGGATTGGACACCACTAAGATGATTTTGGGCATAGGAAATATCTAGAACTTCATTTGTCCTCTGTTTGTGCTTTAGGATGAAAATGATGGCAGAGTTCAAGTAGTAATATTGCACATATTTGGTGGAAATGATTAGACTTTGGTTACTTTAGAGTCAAACTTGCTATTAAATATTATGCCAAAAAAATGTAAAATGTTTGTTGTTGGTCATAATTTAAGTAAAAATGTTAAACTGTCATATATTTTATATTCAATATGTGTCATGGTTTCAATATCAGATTGTCAGAATTGGGTAGAAGACTGACAATTTGTACACGATGGGTTTATCATCACACTGTCATTACCCTACAATGCAAACCATTAAGGAAATGGTAATGGGACTTTAAATTGGCTTATTGGTATAGAGACCATGTTTCCTGTAGAACACTGTTAGATCCCATTCGAAAACCATCGGATGAGTCTAGTCACCATTAAACTATTAGGATTACATTTTAACATCAAACCATCAGAACAACAGTAAATACCATCACTAACCTTTAGTAACCATTACAAAGCCAACAAACATGTCTATAATGTGTCCAGCAGGATGATTATAGTATACTTTATGACAGTTTTAACTCCTGTGTTTCCAGATTTATATACCTTAACCCTACCTGAAGAACTTTATCAGTTTACATTCTTCTCCATCCAGTAGCTACATCAGTCAAAGGATAAGAATCATAAAAAAATTTTGTGGTGTCAGTCTTTCCTGTCACTGATGCGGTGTTCCTCAAGGTTACATCTTTGGACCGTTTTAGTTTGTGAACATAAATGTAAAGTTGTGATGTAATGACTGTATTTACAGCTCATTTACAGACTCGTTATATTAACACAAAATACAAGAAGTCAAAGTAGTGAAGCTTTAAAATGCACAAATGAACTTTGAGGACAATGTTGGATGTTTAAGTGCATCACCAAAAAAATTGTTCAGAATTTAACTCAAAAGTTAAACTTTATATTGTAAAATTATTAGAATATTTAGTTTGACTAACTTACTATTCAAACAGTATCAACATTAAAACGGCAAAAAAGGCTTTAAATACTGTCACTTTATGTGTAATTAATATACATTATATGATGGTTTACCTATATAAACTTACCTAATTCATTTTTTTCATGATATTCTAATTTTTGTAGATGATTTTATGCCTTTTATGCAAAATCACACTGAAAATGTACAATCTTAGCATCCTTTGATTGCATTTCCAAGCAAACATATTTAAGCTAAGATTTGAAAGTTCATTACCGCAAATGGTACAGCCACATGACACAGGTTTGCTTTTTTAAGTCATTGCACCAGTCAAAAGTCTGCAGAATATCAAACCATGAGCAGCACAGCAGCTCAAATGCATTATCCAGAAACAGTTAGTCACCCCTGAGCGGCACCTGCAAAACCACTCTACTCACTGAAGTGCCCGTCTGTCTGTCCCTGATGTATTCAGAGTCTAACCCGAGGCTCCTCCTCGCTCAGTGCCCTTTATTAGAGACTACCCCTGCCTCTGCCCCGAGTCTGAGTGTGTCTGCACGGCCTTCGGTTGCTTACCTGATGCTCGTCCTGCGCTCTGGACAATGAGCCTCCAGCCCAGCAGACAGCATTTGAAGTGACTTAAGAAAGAGAACAGGAACAATCACTTTGTTCCCATTTTTCAGATGAGTACCTTCGGAGAGAAGGAAGGAAGGGAGGGGAGAGGAAGTCAACAAGCCTGTGCCTTCCTGCCCAAAAATAAGGAAACACTAGATAGACATCTCCATTCCTCTTCAGGCTTTTGCAGTTGTGCAGCTTTGGAACAAAATAAAGTGAATGTATTCTTTGTAAGACTGAGAGTACAGATATACGGTATAAATGCAGCACCGAGAATTGTGCAGACATGCTTCAGAGCTGACCTCTAACAGGAAGAACCTCGTGTAGACTGTGTGTACAAGTTCAATTCCTCTTTCAGCTCTGACTGTTTTCATGGAAATGGAGAAAGTCCAGAAACATGTCAGACTTTCTACCAGTCAGTCCATCAAAATCATCTTTTTACAACCAGCGTTCTCACCAAGCAGCTTTAGAGAGAAAGAGAGAGAGAGAGACAGACAGAGGGAGGGAGAGAGAGAGATACAGACAGACAGAGGGAGAGAGACAGAGAGAGAGAGAGATACAGACAGACAGAGGGAGGGAGAGAGAGAGACACACACACAGAGAGAGAGAGACAGACAGACAGACACACAGACTTCCTCACACAGTGTGATAAATATAAACAAATTCAGCAAATTTATTTTAAACTATTTGAAAAAATTCACCCCCAGTTCAGCCGCCTAACCTCTGAGCTCAGACTGCCCATCCTGCTGGGAGAGCAGAGAGACAGCAGTGCTCTGGCTGGACAGTACATATCAGCCTGTCACTACATGAGGGACAGTGAGTGACCCTAACACTTTATACACACACACTATACATACACACACACACACACACCACACACACACACACACACACACAGAAATGCCCTGTCTGTCAACACATTTGTATTTATATTTATTTTATTTGATCTCATTTTATTTATTTCTGTATCATTACTTATGTTTTTGTTTCACTTTTTTTTACACACTGCTTTGGCAATACTGTGTCAGTATGGTCATGCCAACAAAGCTTATCTGAATTTGAAAAAAAAAAAAGAATTTAAGAGAGATAAAGTGAGAGAAAGAGAGTGCATGAGAGAGAAGGAGTGCAAAAAGAGATAAACTAAGAGTGTGTGTGTGTGTGTGTGTGTGTGTGTGTGAGAGAGAGGGCGGGGGACAGATTTGTAAGAGAGCATGCGAGAAAGATAAAGTGAGAGAAAAAGACTGTGTGCGAGAGATAAGAGATGAGAGACTACAACAGAGAAAAAATGAGAAAGAGAGATTAAAAGAGAAAGTGTGCAAGAGTGAGGGAGTGAGAGGGAGGACAAAGGGAGTGTGTGAGACAGGGATAGAGATAGGGAAGAGAGAAAAAGTGAGACAGAGGGAGAGTGCAGGAGATATATATATATATATATATAAAGAGATGAGATAGAAAGAGACGAAAGGGACAGTGTGTGAGAGACAGACAGACAGAGAAAGTGTGTGTGTGTGTGTGTGTGTGTGTGTGTCAGCATCAGGCCACCTTGGATGGGTGGATAGTAATGAAGTACATTATCTGATTTTTTACTGAAACAGGGATGTACACTGTCAGTAAACTCTATAAAGTGTTCAGAGAACAGTTTCAGGATTTTACTTCAAATTAACCAAAAGTGTCATATTTTCTTGAGTCCCAAACAAATAGAACTGAGCTGAAGGGTGCCCTCTTGTGGCAGTTGTGAGATGAACCTACATAATGTCCCTTCGGTGCTGTGCAGCTTATATAAAAATATTTCTTGGGAAAAAATTAAATTGTAAACAATGAAGTTGGAGGCAAATCATGACCTCGGTTTTACATCTGATCCTACAGCTGGCATCATTTATACAGGATAGTGCACCAGTCACTGCAGTGGGTCATTGGGATTTACACAGAACACAGGATTAACGCCTCCTGTTATCCACCAGCATCACTTCCAGTGGGCACACAAACTTTTCCAAAGAGGACACCTGTTCTAGTGACAGTGGTATACAGGTAACATTGTCATATTTTCTTGTCTTCAGATTGAAGTGGGTGTAGTTTAGCCCTTATTCCCTTTATGCCAGCCTAATATTGACTGAATAAAGAAATCAGCAGCTTGTTTTCACAGTGTACACAACGCTGACACTAACACTACAAGCCTTGACTCTGTAAATGGTTGCATTGTAAAGTACTGCATTGTATTGCATGTGCACATCATCTTCACGTTATACCTTTAATTTGATATTTGGGAATACATTAACCTAATGTACAAAAATAACTCCCTACATCCTGGTATTTATTAAGCCGGAAGGTGCTAATTGAGTAATTTTCATGATGGGCCAAAGACCAATTAGCAGCATGATGACCACATCATATTATAAGTCTCATTACACCAGTTAACCTGCTGACCCAGCCATTTCATTAAGATACTGATGAGGTGGAAAAAGCTTGTACACGTGGATGCACATGTATGTATGAGTCTATGTGTATGAAGGTGTGTGTGTATATATCATCCATAACATTAATATCACTCACAGACGAAGTGAATAGCACTGATTATCAATGGTTCATGTGTAATGTATAAGACCACTGGTAGACCTCATGCGACTTTTCATAGGCAATATGTTGGATGCTGGAGAAAAATATGCAAGGATGCAGATCTCAGCCACTTAGACAAGGTCCAAATAGTTATGGCCAGACTACTGGGTCAGAGCATCTCCAAAACTGCAAGATCCGGATCAGCAGTGGTCAGTACCTACCAAGAGTGGCCTCCAAATCCTATAGATCTCAGTCAAAGCATCTGTGGGATCTGCTGGAACATCAAGTCCGATCCACACAGCTGAGCTTACAGGATCGGCCTGCTAATGACAGTAGGGTGACCAGATTCCAATTCACCGGATGTGGGACAGAGACCAAATTGACAAAGATGTGGAAAAGCAAGTCAGTGAGCACCAACACCAAACTAAGACTGATGAAAGCCTTGGTGTGGCCAGTAGCTACATATGCATGTGAAGCCTGGACACTGAAGAAAGAGGAAGAAAGACGTATTCAGGCTTTTGAGAACAAGTGCATCAGGAAGTTGCTGAAGATCTCATGGATGAAGATGATGACCACTGAGCAAGTCTATGAGATGCTAGAACTCAAAAGGAGCTACTGATGCACGTTAAATCCCACAAGTTACGTTACTTTGGTCATGTGATGAGGCAGCA
>BRDA01085224.1:0-12042 GCA_036984385.1 Crenuchus spilurus
TATATATATGAGACAGATTATATATTTTAATTAAATAAATAACAATGAACGTTTTCACAACATTCTCATTTTTGATGTGTCACTGTATACTAATTAATTTGACTTTACACTGACTTGGTATTGTCATTTTGTACTACTGTGCTCAATACAGAGGACCTACTTGCTGGCGATATCATGAATAACATGAAACCTGCCACTGAATTTATGATTTTGTCAGTCATTCAAAAAAGTACCTCTGAGAAACTCTGACAAAGTTTATAAGAGCCATCCACATTACCCATTACCATCACTCTGGATCAGAGTTCAGAAGATATCTCAGCTAACTGAACCTTGATTCTCAAAAGTATATGATTCTCTCAAATCACGTTGGTGAAACTCTGCTAAGGTAAGCAGGTCATGGTGGAGGAGCATAGCACAGCAGTCGAAGGAAGTTATGCATCTTTTATAAGGTGTGTTCTCGAGTACTGGGGATGGTTCAAAAGGCCAGCTGGAACAACCCCCATGCTACCAGGCAGGAAAAACTGGAATAAGTCATTTGTGTAACTCATTTGCGGTTGCACAATAGTCCTCAGGAAATCTCCAGTGCTAAATAAACGAATGGGACTGAACAATGACTATCCAAAAACCAGCATGCTTCACTACAAAATCTGAAAAAATGTATTGGTCAAGGTAGACTGAGACCTCAAGGCCCACTATACGGAGCAGATTTTGGCTGTCACAGTTCCAGAGTAACTGATGCAACTTGCTGGCAAATTGGCACATGACTGAAATCAGGTGTTGCTACTCAGAAAGATGTAAGTGTGCAGCACAGGGCCCCCCTTTTACTGGTGTTGAGAAACAGTGGTTTATACCATTGTAGAGGTAAGGAAAGGTGATGCTTTGAAGATTGAGGGTCATGTGCAGTTCTGGAAATGTTCTGAAATAGCAACAACAAGGAGCTTAGTCTGATCTTGGGTGTCATCTGCAAGAAAGTTTGACTGAAGAGACACGTACAGGAAGGAGCATCTGTCAGTTGCATGTCACAGCGTTACGCAGAATGATCAGCCGCTAGATTGGTCTCAACAGCATCCATTAAATATCTTTGCAAAATATTTAGGAATCTGAAGTATGCTCTGTACATGAAACGTGCTAAGACGAAACTGAGAAGCCCATATATGGCTTTTGACATTTGGCTTCTGATTAAAAGATATGATAGTGTGATAATACGGAAGTTTTTAAAAAGGCTTTTCACACCAGGCCAGACTAATGACACTTTTACCACGAACAGAGCCATGATGCCAAGTCTGTCTTTTTAGTTTAGGGCACAGGTCAATATGCCAACCCATCTCTGTCTACATTTCCCTGCATCTCTCTAATTCATTCTCTTTCTCTCACCATCACTGCTTTTGTGCTCTCGGGCATGAATATAAAATTCACGTTCTACACACCTGATGTAGACTTTTGGAAAACGGTAGCAAATTTAGCAGTCAATAGATAAGTAAACCTCCTTAAATCAAAGCAATGCAAAGAGGCAGTTAAAGAGATAAACTTCACGAGCCAGGATGTGAGTCATGTGCATGTTAAATCTGCCCATCTAAGTAAAAAACAAAACAAAACAAAAGAACAAATGAGACTTTAGTCAAGCTGACAAAAAGCATAGAGGTTAGAGTGGAAGCTTAAAGAGAAGCCATTGCAGAAGACATTCTTCAGCAGGCCCTTTAATGTGTGCAGCGCAGGTTTTGCATAGTGATGCATGTGCAAGGGGCTTTGAATGGGGGGTGGGGGGCTGCAGAAAGAGCAGAGGCAGCAGTTCAGAAAGTTCAGAGTGAATGAATGCCCTCTGATGGGTAGTATGGGGTGGAGGGGATGCCGGCCTCACAAACAAGGCACAGAAGCCACAAACAAGCAGGGACCACCGTCTGGCATTTGGAGCCTCACCCTTTGTCTGGGGAAAGAAGCAAAACATGAGCCAACGCAAAGGTCAACGAAAGCAGCTGCCACAATGTTGTCTGCAATGGAAAGGAAGATAGTATCTACTGCCACAAAGGCCTGCTGTAATATAGATGATACAGTTTGGCACTGACTTTGAATGCATTGTAAAATAATAAATACATTGATGAGATGCAATGACTCTTTATTTCTGTTACAGTTTTTTTAAACACATTTTTAATCATGTTTATATAATTATTTGCATTATTTTTGAGAATAATATTAAAGGAATTGCCTGCCCTGTGCCCAACAAAGGGTATGGGGAATCAACCACAACCCTGAAGTGCACTAAGTGGTCAAGAAGATGAATGGATGGATCAATGGATAGTAATAATAATACAAATTATTATTATTATTATTATTGTTGTTATTGTTATTATTATTATTGTTATTATTATTATTATTATTATTGTTGTTGTTGTTGTTTTATTTCTCCTGCATAAAAATGTCATTTCTGAATGAATGAAGTTTCCTTACTGTAGTTATATGGTTATGTACTCTATTCTACTGTAATTCTATCAATCAATCAATCAATCAATCAATCAGTCAGTCAGTCAGTCAGTCGACTCAGCCATTCTGTTACCTACAATGTTCACTCTCCATGTAATGCTCTCCATGTTAGTTTGTAAGTATATGCAAATAGTGCCTGTTCTACAGGTATGTAATATGATACTGAGATTTCATCATTCCAGAACACTCCCTTTAAATCAAAACCTTTTATCACAAAGTGTCATGTAGAAAGTTTTGCACATGCTGTTTGAACGAATGCTGCATATGGTTGCTCATTATACTGACATTATATCTGTTTTCTTTTTACCAGGTTTCTTTTTAGCCAGCTGGAATATACACTGTATGAGACCGATTCCAATTCCAACAATTCCAAAATTAATTTTAATAAAAGCTTATTCCATTCATTTCTTCTCTTCTCCTGTAAAGTTCCCATTTTAAAGATGGTGGTAAAGTTGGTGATGGTGAGATTATATTCCAGTGAATTCCATTTCTTAATGCCCAGATAATTAGGTCTACATATCTTTTTCTCATATGTTTTGGACAGAATCTGAGAACAATACAGAGCAATATAGACTCAATTATGTATCATTATGGGCCAAATATGATCAGTGTGTTTGCCCATCAAAGAAGAACACTACAAAATAGTCTCAGTGTAATTAAGATGACGCCAAAATGATATTGAGTGCCATTTAGATCCACATATACTGACACACACACACACACACACACACACACACACACACACACACACACACACACACACACACACACACAGTAACTGATGATTATCATGCTGAAACATGTCTATTGTGCAAATGAGTGGAAATAGAAGCGGACAAACAACACCAAACACTGAGAGTTTAAAGGTATTTAATGCAGAACAGTTCATGCTTTAAAAACCGACACCTTACAGCACAGTTTCCTTCTGAGGGTCAACGAGAAATAACATCTAACATCATAAATCTTATTTCTGAAAACCCTTTGTTTTCTGTTTTATTTTACGTTGTTTCTTAAAATCCCTTTCAATCAGTTCAATAAGATGCCATATTTCTTTCATAGGCATCTTGGCAACACAGTACCTGAGAAAGCTCCAAAATTTCAACACACAGAAAAAAAAAGATAAACCCTTTTCAACATATGTACCAAAATATATTGTTATTTCATTCATACATAGTCACTATATATATAAAAATACACTGCAAATTCTGGTTTCACTGTTTGTAAGGCCCACAGTAAATAAGCATGTTAAAAAACACTTTCCTTTCACAAAAAATAGATATTTACACATGTTAAAATATCGACCCCGTACATAAATGTAAAATAACAACCTAGACTTTGAGTGCCATTGATTGAACTTCAAGTACGCTCCCGAAGTGTGGACTCACTGATCGAACACTCTCCTGTATCGCTGTGCTCTTGCAGCTGTAAACATAGTCTTTGTCAAAAGCTTCGTCTTGCGTCTTTCCTTTTTGTCCGTTTATTTCTTTTTCCGTATTCCTTTTTCTATTTATTTTAGCCAGTGTGTATGATGAACATGATGAACAATGAAACCAGTGCTCTGCACTCATTGTACATGCATCTACATTAAGCCATCATAAAGAGCTACAGTGTATGAAAGAACACAGGCATGAGATGAACAAAATACACTTAAAACATACTTTTAAATGCAGTTGTGAGTATATTCATTACTGTCTTAGAATACTTGTATTTGTTTTAAAAAAAGAAAAGGCACACAAAACTTCTGAAACTGGACATTAGAATAATTAGGCTTCTAATGTGAAAAGGAATGTATCTTCAATCAGTGCTAGGACTTGGCTTTTAAGACCTTTGCCTTGTAACCCTCAAAGGAGAAATTCACAGTTTTCACCCATAATCCATAAAGTGAAGAAGAGTAAAAGGCCAAAAAGCTTTGAAATCAACACTGAGCACCATAAAGGCCTGTAAAAGTGAAAAACACCGCAAAGTGAGCGAGAGTGCAAAGCTTTTTCAGCACTAAAGGAACAAGCAACAGTCAGGCTCCGCAACGCTGTTGCCCTCAAGTAACAGGACAGCTTTGTCAAATCAAGAGGATGAAAATGAACAAATCCGCTGTTGTAAGTAGATTCTGCCAAAATGCACAAATCTCTGTTCAAGCTATGACAAAGCAAAATCTCTATTTTGAAACACTTCTATATAATTTTTACATTTTTACTTTGTCCAAATATTAAGTATACCAACATATAACTAAAGATGCTGGCATAATCACTGTTTATTCAAACAATACAACAGGAGACCTATTACAGATGGGAGACCGAGTGGTCAATTTAAGACTTTTTTTGCATAAAGACAACAGAACAGTATATTTTAAAATGGTCTCCACATAAAATATGCATGGCATGCTAAAATGAACTAAAGAATGCTCTTATATTACCCTAAACCACGTAATCAGTTCTCCAATTCAAAACTATTATACGGGGTGGGCCATTTATATGGATACACCTTAATAAAATGGGAATGGTTGGTGATATTAACTTCCTGTTTGTGGCACATTAGTATATGGGAGGGGGAAAACTTTTCAAGATGGGTGGTGACCATTTTGAAGTCGGCCATTTTGGATCCAACTTTAGTTTTTTCAATGGAAAGAGGGTCATGTGACACATCAAACTTATTGGGAATTTACTGTTAATCTAGGAATGCTTGGACCTGACACCCATAATCATGATGATGAAGATGTTCCTAGATGAACAGTTCCCTGGAAAGTTAATTAGTCATCGTGGGCCAGTTGAATGGCCCCCAAGGTCTCCCGATCTGACCCCCCTTAGACTTTTATCTTTGGAGTCATTTGAAGGCAATTGTCTATGCTGTGAAGGTACGAGATGTGCAGCACCTAAAACTACGGATACTCGAAGCCTGTGCTAGCAGTTCTCCTGCGGTGTTGCTATCAGTGTGTGAAGAGTAGGAGAAGAGGGTTGCATTGACAATCCAACACAATGGGCAGCACTTTAAAACGTTATAAGTGGTCAGAAACTTATAAATAACTCATGAAAGAATAAAGTTATGTTAAAACCAAACACACCATTGTTTTTCTTGTGAAATTCCCAATAAGTTTTATGTGTCACATGACCCTCTTCCCATTGAAAAAACTAAAGTTGGATCCAAAATGGCCGACTTCAAAATGGCCACCATCTTGAAAAGTTTTCCCCCTCCCATATACTAATGTGCCACAAACAGGAAGTTAATATCACCAACCATTCCCATTTTATTAAGGTGTATCCATATAAATGGGCCACCCTGTACTTTAATCCTACAGGAGAACATCCAGGTGCATTATGGTCAAATTAGAGAAACCCAACCCTTTATTTGAGTAATCTGAAACATGGAATAATTTCAAACCTGAGCCCAAGAGAATAAAAACACAAATACATATAAACAAGGCATTTGATTGTAAAAATCAGGCTAATACAAAGAGTAAACCAGAGCTCTGTATAGCCTGCATAACCAGTGCTTCAGAATAAAGTGCAAGCAATAATTTGATCTTTACTGAGTGAGTGGGTGACTAGTAGGATGTGCTACACTGCATACACTATCTACAAACATTTAATGGATCAATAACAAGGGACCAGCCATGGCGACATGCTACCGATGCAAAAACGAAAGGAAAAACAAGGCTCATTGAAGCATGCTGCAGACTGCTGCTTTCATGAGGTGCTTTAGAAAGATATATGATGAGCATCAGATGTACTGTGCACAACCATTTGCAAAAAAATAAACTGCCCTACATCAAACTGTAGGAGTGTTTTGATTCAGATTGTCATCAACTCCTCGTGCACGATCGCTGCCTGACGGCCTTTTTAATGTGGTTACAAGGCTAAAAGACAGTGCCATCACTTGGAAGCCTGATGGTACAAGCATCACAAGCACAAGGATGAGTGTGAACCTGCACATACTCACAAAGTTATAAAAACAAACAAACAAAAACAGACCTCAGATCTACAGACCTCTAATGCTAAGCTTCACTTCAACTGCAATTAGTTCAAATGGTCACTATGTCTGATGGGGACTCTCGTAGTATAAAGAGGACAGATGTAATCCAAAGACACTAATGAGAAAAAAAAATCATATTATCCAAAACATGGGCAAGGCACTGAGGGAACACAGCAGCAAAACAAAAACAAAAACAACAACAACAAAAAAAAAACAAAAACAAAGCTGTATGATTTAACAAAAGCCCTTAAGGCTCCCTGTGTGCAAGTGCACTTTGTTCAGGATACCGTCTTATACCAACATCTCCAAATCAGCAGTAGTCCTGTACATCATTTGTGTAATAGGAATGATAGCAAACAAAGACGACTCACTTCAGATGAAAAGAAAAAGAAAACCTTCATGACTTTCCAGGAAATATAGCTGCTCTTTTTCAAATGGTGCAGTACACAAAAAAAGTAAAACAGTGAGTGAGTGTCTATGCAGAAATAAAAGTCATGTTCACATCATGCACATACTCATACCCTCACCCAAAAACGCATAACCTTCAAAAAGTTCCAGAAGATAAAATATTAACCCCTTAAACTCTGAATCCACTGGTCAGACCTCCAGCATTTTCCATTCGGGTAACTACACACCGTACAGAATTCTTTCACTGTAGTTACTGAACAATTCATAACATCAGAAAATTAAGCTTAATAACATTTATATATTAAGATTAATAGCACAACAGTAATGAGTCTAGAGTTTAAGAGGTTAACCAATGGACCTAAACCTTCATATATTTTTTTGTTCTATTTGCTGCCAACATGACGCTCACAGCTGCCTTCCCTCCTGCACACTTGAGACGTTTCCACACTATTTGCCGACATCCTGGTCTGGATGCTGGACTACAGCCTGGAGTGTTTGTTTGGGGGAGTGTCTTGGCCTTCTTTAACGAAACGTGTGCACTCCACGGACAATGTGCGAGGAGAACTCGTAGCGATCCTTGCTGCAGTGCCCACAGATGTTGCATTCCAGCGGGTCCCTGTAGCCGTGGCATCCCATGTGGATGGTATACATGACATGGTCGAGGAAAAGCACGCGGCAATGCTCACACTGGAAGGCCCTCAGCTCTTGGCCTTCACGGCCAAAAACTCTCACATCACGGGACCCCCCACGCCCGGCCTCAGCCACCCGCGGCTCCTCTCTGGGTCCAAAGTGGCCTGGACTGACACGAATTGACCTGTTGTGGTTGATGAGCTTCTCGTGAGGGCTGCTGCGGGCCGAGTCAGCTGAATCCTGACCGCTGGTGTTGCCGGGAGAACCCTCACGCCCCTGGGGGTTCTTGGGCCGGACCAGAGAGATGGCCCCATTGGTAGGAGCGGAAAACTCTGGTGGCGGTTGGGGAAGGGGAAGTGCCTCACGACTGCTGGGGCGGTCCAGCCTTGGGCCGATGGGGTAGACTGGGTGGAAGAGGGGGTTCACCATGGGCACTGCTTCAGCCATGGTGAACGGAGGATGATGGACCACCGGCCGCAGGCTATCACCCAGATAGCTCATAGCGCTGTTGATAGCATGGTCCATTAAATGGGCCTGCATCATTTCAGCCTCCTTCTCATACTTTAGGCCCACATCGAAGTTCATGTCAGGATACGAGTAGCGCATCATCTTCTCCCCTTAACAAGACAATAACAGCAGAAAAGGTTCTCTTCATTTCATTGTGCTTACAAATGTGTTTTCTTTTTCATTGGAGCAAAGATCTTATATGCAAGACCACTTATATGCAAATCTAGTTTGGCTGCACTTCAAGGCAGAATGGGAAACTCTCAAATATCAGCATCTAATATTTTTGATTAATGTTGAAGTGCTTTCACCTCTGTTATTTTTGTGCTAGTGTTTTTTTGGTCTGAATAAATGGTGGAAAGCCCCATGTGGAGAGTAGAGTGAGAGAATTTAACCCCTACTTAACGTGGATGTGGTGAGGTGTTGCGCGTCATTCGATTAAAGCAATAGCAGCGTTTACAGGTGTGAAAAAACCACAGGGGGAAAAAACATCTCCAGCCTGTAGCAAAATTGGCTCGTTCTCTTTCACTTTTCTGCAGTGCTTGGATTTAGCAACTACAGTACAAATAACATAAAATAATACGTCACTTTGCGTACACACTGTTACAATAAATTTACCAGTAATGTATATAAAAAAACGACTTCAAACTCCAGCAAATCAACGAAGGTAAGTCATCCATATGTATGAGTTATTTTACAAATGACCATATTTATATTATTTGGAAGCGTAATCTCACACCTGTTGAGGATTTTTGCCTATTTGTATGAGCTCTACCTCAAGAGGAAACATGGTATTTGTGGTTATATTTAGCAATCGGTTCTCATTTTGAGTAAGGCTACAGTATTTCCATCTGTGAGGATGTTACTCACAAGTGCTGCCCTTGTCGTATTATGATTGTATGTTCATTATTAGCATCAGAGCAATGCTGACTGCTCAATAATACATGAGTCAGGTCAACCGCATCTGCAGGAGTGATACTCAAGGGTTAATTTAGGCTGGGGTTCTGCTACCTTTGGCTTATGTGTCAACTGTAGCTGAGCTCTAGTACTATAACTTGATGAAATTCACTGTGTTAAACCAAACTCATTAATAACCCATAGACAGCGACCATCCCCATCTGCCACTCCTTTTGTAATACTTCATAATAATCTTTTAAAAAGCAGATTTGCACTTATGTACTTAAATATAGATGCAGAATTCTAATTGTAATCACATTTCCTGGATCTATATGTTAGGAATTACATGCTTAAATGGAGCACTGACTATGCTAGCTCTCAAATGTGAATTTAATCCCTAATGACACTCACCTACAAACTTCTGGGGAGTGGTGCTCTTCCTCTTGGCCACACTGGCCTGCAGCCTCTCAATGACAGGTGGGCGGTCAAAGGGCACTCCACTTGTTGGCTCTCCCAGTCTCTGTTCTTTAGGAATCTCTCCTGTAACGACATAGGGAGCTGTGATTAGGAATGCCCATTTGCTAGACACAGTGTGAGGCATGTTTTGAACCTACACTGACAACCCTGGCCAGACTTCCAAATCTAAGTCCAAAAAAGCCCCAAAAAACAAGAGAAGAAATTCTTGACAGCGACATAATGAAAGAAGTCTGATGTGAGTGGATAGATGAAGGTATTCTGGAAATTATAAGGTTTAGGATAACTACATTGAGTAATTTAATGCTACTAGATTTGCTAAATACAAATAATACAAAAAAAAAGAAAAGACAATACTGAATAAATGCCAGTGGTAGGGTGAAAAGCCTATTGTGAAGGGCCCCGAGTGGCTCAGCGGGCAAAGATGCTACCACTATGACCCGAGGATTGCGAGTTCGAATCCCGGTCATGCTGTTTGCCATCAACAGCCGGGGCCCAAGAGCAACATTGGCAGTGCTCTCTCTGGGCGGTAGATGGTGCTCTCTCTCTCTCTCTATCACTTTCACGTTGCAATGTCCGCTAGCTCAGGCGTCTACTGATTGGTCCAATCGGAGCTGGGGACCCTGTGTGCCTTCCCCTGAGCGCGTTAGGCTCTCCAGTGACGGTGTATCAGTGGTGGTTTGAAAAGAGGCGGTGGCTGCATCACACGCAACGGAGGAGGCTTGTGCTTGCCTGCACCCTCCTAGAGTCAGGGACATTGCAAAGTGATGGGGAGAGGCCTAACGGAGGGGATGGGCTAATTAGCTACCACTACATTGGGAAGGGGATAAAATTGGCAAAAACATAGAAATAAATTATAAAAACAAAACAAGAAAAGCCTACTGTGGGACACCCGAGATCCATTTGGTGTAAATCTTCCCTCAAACTAATGGAAGTGAATAACACTATGCATTAATACAAGGTGTCTTACAAGTTAAAGTTAAGGTGTATTAAAATTCATTACATGTAATGAAAATTAAGAGTATTTTCATTGTAGCTAACATTGTATTTATTCTATTACTGTGGTGGAGGGTAATATGGAGTTATCTGCAAATGGTCCACATGTTCTGTTTGAGATATACAGTATTATATACAGTATTATATACAGTATTATATACAGTATATATAAATCAAATCACTGTGAGATCTCGATTTTCAGCCTCAAAAATATTTCCCCATCTGCCACCTGTGAACTCTCTGTAGAAGTAAGAAAGTGTGTGCACTCACTTTTTCACTCTGAATATGAATGTTTACATATATGAGGTTAGAGGGGAAGAGGTGCCCCTTTTTGTATTTTGGTTTGGGGTCAGGTTAGGTGAAATCAGGTGAAGACTTCTCATCACTTTGTGATTGTAACTCTCCAGCAGAACATGATTACATTTTTTCTTTCATTTTTTTTCTCCACATTTCTTTCTTTTTTAAGCAGAATTCTCAGCACAGCTGAGAGCCCACGGTGAGGAATGTCGTGCACTATTGATCCTTACCTATTCTTTTACCCATCCGATTATTTTAGGCTTAAGTTATCTGGCTAACTGGGAAATTCCTGCGTCGTCAAATAAGCCATAATCTTATGAAGTTCAGTTTTCCAGCATCATGTATATGAGTAATTTGGAGAAGCTAGTTCAGAAGTGTCTCCATCGAGTGGTGCTGTTTCTCCTCTAGATGTAGCTATATACCTAAACTCATTTCAACATGCTAATCAAATTACTTTATGTCATGTCTTAAGAGCCTAGTGGAGATATCAATTCTTCCTCAGCTTGCTTCAACCCACTCACCTGCATATGGGCCAGGGTTGGAGGTGGAGTCCATGCCAACACTCTGTAAGTAATTATGGCACCTCTCTTTGTGCTCCTCCAATGACGTGCGCTGTTTGTAGCTCCGCCCACAGTAGTTGCACTTGTGTGGTTTACCCACTAAAAGAGTAAGGACATCAAAGGAAATAAATACATCTATTAGTAAGGAGGCGATGCCAGTCATTCAAACTGTATGCACAATTGGGTTTCAGTATTTGAGTGAGTAATCAAGAGAGTGGGCTTTCTCATGATGATGCAATCCAGTGTGAAATGGCTTCAGCAGAAAACAGAGTAAGCCTGAGGTGGAATAATCCCACACAGAAACAAAACACTACTCACAAAACGCTAAAGAGGCTTCCTCCGCAAGGATGGCATAAGAAGAACATGTAAATTTATTCTAGTACTCGGAGTTATCACACCCAGGCATAAAGTAACAGAGAGGAAAATCAGTGCTGTGGAACAAACAAACGTTTTCTACAGTAACACACACACACGTGCACACACACGCTATTAAATAAATTAATATGATGGAAAAGTTTATTTTTGTTCATAATTTAATTCAAAAACTGTAAATATTCTATAGTCCTTACATATAAAGTGACACATTTCAAGCCTCTTTGTTTTCATGATGATCGGTATGATTTATGCTCATGCTCATACACACACACACAGGCACACATACAGTACATACAAACACCATCATTACCACACACACAAACAGACACACACACACACAGTATATATGAACACCATCATTACCACACACACACACACACACATTCACAGTGTAAATACAAAAACAAATGTTAAACACACACAAACAGTATATATAAATACTATCACTGCACACACACAC
>BRDA01085232.1:0-13997 GCA_036984385.1 Crenuchus spilurus
ATATACAAATATACATATATTTTGTATGATAAATTGTGTCAAAGGCTGCACTAAGGTCAAGCAGCACCAGTATAGATACTCAGCCTTGATCAGAGGTGAGAAGGAGGTCATTTGTTATCTTAATTAAAGTCGTCTCAGTACTATGGTGTGGCCTAAAACCTGATTTAAATTTTTCATATACAGGGGTTGGACAATGAAACTGAAACACCTGTCATTTTAGTGTGGGAGGTTTCATAGCTAAATTGGACCATTCTGGTGGCCAATCTTCATTAATTGCACATTGCACCAGTAAGAGCAGAGTGTGAAGGTTCAATCAACAGGGTAAGAGCACAGTTTTGCTAAAAATATTGCAATGCACACAACATTATGGGTGACATACCAGAGTTCAAAAGAGGACAAATTGTTGGTGCACATCTTGCTGGCGCATCTGTGACCAAGACGTCAAGTCTTTGTGTCTAAATATTATTGAGCCACTTTGGGGTGTTTTGGAGGAGCGAGTCAGGAAACGTTTTCCTCCACCAGCATCATGTAGTGACCTGGCCACTATCCTGCAAGAAGAATGGCTTAAAATCCCTCTGACCACTGTGCAGGACTTGTATATGTCATTCCCAAGATGAATTGACGCTGTATTGGCTGCAAAAGGAGGCCCTACACCATACTAATAAATTATTGTGGTCTAAAACCAGGTGTTTCAGTTTCATTGTCCAACCCCTGTATGTTATTTTTATGCAAATATGAGCGAAGTTGTTGGGTCACAACTTTTTCTAAGATTTTAGATACAAATGGCAGGTTTGAAATAGGTCTATAATTAGATAATATGCTAGGATCAAGATTTGGTTTCTTAATCAGAGGTTTTATAACTGCTAGTTTAAATGATCTGGGCATGTGACCCAGTCTAAGGGATGAATTTAAGATTTGTTAAAAGTTTGGGAGTAGATGAGTTTCTCCAATTCTACTTGTGGAAGTGGGCCGAAGGCCTCTAATTTTTCTTTTAAGTTTATATCTATATTAAATATATCAGATGACAGACTGACTGGATTTAATATTGTGCTATTTATTGTTTTTCTTATATTTTCAATTTTGCTGTTAAAAAAGTCCATAAAATCATTGCTGGTGTGGGTGGCTGGGATCTGTGGATCAGTAGCTGCTTGATTGTTAGTAAGTTTAGAGATCTCACTAAAGAGTACTCTGGTGTTGTCTTTATTATTTTCAATCAGAGAGGACAGGTATGCTGAGCGGGCACTGATAAGTGCCCTTCTGTACTCTATAAAGTTGTCTTTCCAAGCACAATGAAATACTTCCAATTTAGTCGATCACCATTTCCGCTCCAATTTCCTTACAGTTTGTTTTAAATTAAGTGTTTCTTCATTATACCACGGAGCAAGTTTTTTCTGTCATAGTTTTTTATACTTAAGTGGTGCCACATTATCTAAAGTTGATAAAAGTGTTTTATCTAAATAGTAATTTAGACTGTCTAGCTCCAATGGGTTTGATGGGCTACTGATTGAGGTCAGTGAGTCTATGATGTTGTCGGTAAATTTAGGGGCTGTGGATGAGGTTATTGAGTGCTTTAGATTGTAGCGTGGGCATGTACTCATAGTCCAATAGTCCGTGGGCCAATTCCAAAAAAGGCCTTATTTATTGAGTTGGTTGCACCCACCCCTGCAACTTTAGTTTGATGGTACCACATTGTTCCTGAGTCTATAGGGATGACATTTTCACTTGTTGTCATTCGCACAACCCATCACGGCTATATGAAAACAGCCACTTTATAATCAAGGGGTCGGAACAGCAAAAAATGGTGAAATATGTAATAAACATTTCACCACTGGAAACAGATGTCCAGGGAGGTTCAAAATGTTTTACACATAAACAAAACTTATACATTTAGTGAATAAGCACTTTGGATTTCATTATCCATAGTGTAAAATACTGAGAAACTGTCCATTTATCTAAAAAACAACTATTATTTTTGTGGGGTTTTTTAAGTTTCATTTTAAGTTGTTATTATTAAGTATACACCCAGATTAATTACATCAAATTATTTTATTACTATTCTAATTATTCTAAATAGTATTAATAAACTAGACAATTAATCCATCACAGAGAAAAATAGTGATAAGGGCATAGAGCATCTCTCCTTTTTACTGTCTGCTTGCTTACTGTCCTCCTCTGTCCCATATTTTTGGGCGGCATTCATGATAGATGTGGTAAACTTTAACTTTATAAGTGGGTGAATAGAGTGACTACTGAGATGATCTAGATCACGCAGGCTGCAGTTCAAAAACTTTTTCAATTCAACATTATCATTGATTCCAATTCATTCTGCAGATTGTCATGAGCCATGGCTGAACCATTGATGAACCTTGATACCCACTGGAGCCAGTGTCTCTGTCATGTCTGATCAGTGGCCGAACCTCTCACAAACTTCACACAGCAAAGTTTGACAAAACTCCGACAATCGGCAGAGAAATGGCAAGATGCAATCTATGATCAACTTAGAGGACACTGGGATGATGGCCCAGCAGGAGGATACCATCAATCGTGCTATCAATCATACACTAACAAGACTCTGATCAAAAGACTTGGCAAATGAGAGAACTCATTTCACACTGCACCAGGTGCCTTGCCATCCACAAGCACAAGCACAGCCTCCCGACCCTTTTGTTTAAGCAAGCCAGATATTAGAGCAGTGTGCATCATCTCTAGGAAGGCTCAGTGATGCTCAGGATCCAGGGTGGAGACACAGTGTCTGACAACACAAGCGAGTGAGAAGATTTTGGCAGCAGCTGAATTCAAAGCAGATGAGAGAATACTTTTGGAACTCAGAGGCCAAGACCACATTGCGGCCGAGATCAAATATCACAAGACATGCTATGGTATCTACACTCGAGGCAGAGATTCATCCTGTTCAGCAGGATGAATCTGAAAAAAATGCAATCTATGAGGCAGCCATCGAGCAGTTAGTTCACTTTGTCTGAGAAAATCATAAATGGCTTGGACGTCATGAGAATGACAGACTTACGAGACATGTACAGTAAGTAGACTTACTTGAAGAGAATGGCATTGAGTCCCCAGAGTATCGTACAGAGAAAATCAAGAACCGACTGATCAAATACTTCGGTAATAAGCTTGAATTTTGGCGTCCACAAAGAAAATCAGAAACAGATGGTCTACTCTAAAGATGTGACAACTGGCCAGGCTGTAGAAGCCAGTGCTGCTGCTGCTGCAGTGCCAGACTTGCCTTGCCCACCATGCCAGTATGACCATTTCCACCAAGTGTATGTATGTGCTCAGATCATCCATTCTGAGCTGCTTGCAGTAAAAAACAGTATGCCATGGCCACCAATGCCAGAGGACCTAACTGAAAACCATGTGCAGGTCCCAGACCTGGTTTATAACCTGCTTGCTTGGGTGTTGTGTGGCGATTCAGAAAAGAATGCAGTCTCGACCAGAAGGCCAAATCTACCAGACAGAAGCCACCAACATGTATTGTCAATAGCCCAAGATCTCCTACACTGTGTTTCTGGTGGAAGAGTGAAGACACCCAAGCATGTGGTGCTTCCACTGACTGTGAAGCATCTCACAAGAAGTTCCCAATTAGTAGGCATTCTGAACCATCTTGGCCATGTACTTGTACTGTCTAACAGCCTGATACAAGAAGTTGAAAGTGGCATGGCTTACAGACATGGTGCACCTGCAAAGACAACCAAGGCTTCTTTGCTGCACATATTGGAGTATGCAGAACCAGCAGAAGATATCTCTGCAACAGCAGTGTAGATCTTTGATGGAATGGCTTTACTGCAGTCCATCAAGACAATTCCCAGGACATTCAAAGACCTAGCTCACTATGTCTTCCAGATGACAAAGTCGGCAAGCAACACTCGAACAGATCTGGTTATGGATCATTACCCTGAGGTTTCTATCAAGAACCCTGAGCGAGCCAAACGTGGTGCATCCGGTGTTTTACAGATTAAGATCCCTGAT
This sequence comes from Crenuchus spilurus, assembly GCA_036984385.1. Lineage (NCBI taxonomy): Eukaryota > Metazoa > Chordata > Actinopteri > Characiformes > Crenuchidae > Crenuchus > Crenuchus spilurus. The sequence continues at coordinate 3,988 of BRDA01085232.1, forward strand.
GGGATCTGAGGGGTCCTGAAGGTTGTAGATCATGGTAAAAGGAGGCTAACAAAGTGTACAGAAAAACATTAAAGTGCGCCTATATGATAAAATGGACAATGAGGGGAGATCCAAGGTATGTGTATCAAATGAAGTGGCCAGAGAGTGTAATTCCACATGCAAATATACCACAAGTGCATGACTGGATTGAAAGATTAAGTGCATTTCAAAATAGCAAGGAGCACCAGCCAGTGGGAGTTCAATCCACAATCAGAGTGCCAGGACAGAAAAAAAAGTTTAAATGCTAGTCTTCTCAACTTATAGGATGAAGCCAAGTTGTACTTGAGGCAGGAAAGATGAGCATTTCAGACTTTTGTATATTAGATACATTAGACTTTTGGCACACTAGTCATTACAGTATCATTCCAAGGTATGTGTCAATTAATAATGCTGACAGTCATTGGCGCCAACTATGTGCCGTTGAATCACCAGCCTTCTATAAAGTTATGTTGGCAGGGCATCGGCGCAAACTTGAGAAAAGTCATGGCAGTGAAACATGATAGTGACAAAAACAGTATGTACACTAAGAAACCAGCCATTTTCACAGGGTACAGGGGGCATTCAGATCATATCTAAAGTAGAAAGCACTGTTGAGTTTTTTAGCACAAGGCTTTCGCATTAAAACTTTTAACAGAAACAGGACACTTGTAGGGCCTCCATGGTTATCACATTTAATGGACAAACACAAACATGACTAACGGATTACATTCAATATAAATCATAGCAGAATATAAACTTCTCCAGGAGCCAAAAGTTCAAACTGAACCCAAGTTAACATTAAACTTTAGCTACATCAGTGAACGTAACCTACCATGACGGCTTGTGACATGACAAGCTTATGTCATTGTCATGTAGAAGGTTTGAAGCAAAATGTTGAGTAGATTAAAGCATGAAGGTCAGAATGAAGTCAGATTAGCTCAGACTACAGACTGGATCTCCACTGGAGGCCAGCACCACACCTCTCTCTGTCCATCCCTCACTCCACTCATCTCCCTCTTTTTCTCCCCTGCTGACAGGCTTATAGCTTTCTTTAGCTGAAGCCCATTAGACAGCAGGAGGAGAGGAGACACTCATTATTTCTACAGCACTCCTACCTCTCTCACTCTCACTCTCTCTCTCTCTCTCAGGTCACCTACGGCAAAAGTCATATGCCCTGAAAGTGAGAAAAGACAAATGAGCTCAGAGTGCTGAGAAAGACAGACATGTGGAGAAGAGATGTTACATTTTGGAAAACGTTATGGATTTTAACATCAATTTAAAAGCAACATGAGCCGTTTTCCAAGCCTGTGGGTGGATGACACATAATAAACAGGCCAGAATTTGTTTCAGGGAGGCATTAATTGTCTACAGACTGTAATTTCATCAGTAAATTATGCCAACAAGATCAATGGCTGTTTCACTTGAGAGTGGAGTTGTTAATAATGCATGAGGGATTATTTTAAACCGTTAAACCGTATTCAGACTTCATATTTATTTACTCAAGTTTGGAATCAACTGTTTTAATGATATAAAATGAACTACAGATAAATATATAAAAGGATCATCATGCAATTACAACTTCAAATCACTTGTAGCAAGTCAAAAAATGTGACCAGAATAAGAAACATAGCTGTAGATGATTCTAAAATGACTCAGAACCTTCTAGAACATCGAGACAAAACTGAGGTGGACGGTTGCATCTTAGGTACCTGTAGTTAACTATCAGTAAATTGATTTCTACATGACTGAGTTTGTTTTAAAAATACTCTGGTATACAGTCTCATTCAAAAGTTTGGGCACCCTACACTACAGTATCTCACAAACCCTTCAAATTTCTGTTTTAATATATTTTCATGAGACAACACTATAGACATGTAACTTGGATTTGACAGAGTAGACAGTGTACAGCTTGTATAACAGTATACATTTGCTGTCTTCTGAACATAACTCAGCACACAGCCATTAATGTACAAATCGCTGGCAACAGGTTGCTGCTAGAACCCTTTTTCCACTCCTCCATCACTGAGCTAGTGGATGTTAGCACCTTGCGTTCCTCTACCTTCCACTTCAGGATAGTTACAACAGGTTTAAGTAACACATATTTAATACTTTGGAAAGAGTGTAACCCTAATAAACACTATTACTCACTAGAACAGGAGATTTTAACATGTTGATACTAACCTCCATCCTTCACTGCTTGTGTTTAACAACTCATTATTTTACATGAACATACATATACAACTCTTTTCTGAGATTTTCAGTGTATGACTTGGTCTTTGACTGGCAAAGTCCATTAATTTGGTGTAACAGGACACATCAAAGTTTGATATCAAACTTGTTACCACAGTGTGTTTAAATGTATGAAATTAACATGAGCAGAAATCTGACCATCAGAACATTGTCCATTTTTGCTTGTTGTTGTAAGTTACTCAAGGTCATCAATCCACAGATATTTATATGTTTTAGTGTTTACCAGTCAGAATTAATAGATACTGTACCTCCCAACCAATCAGAAAAGAGTATTTCTCATCTCTGGATTTGTGACCCTGCCATGTCCATGACCACGCCCCCTGCCTCGTGGATGTCTGTCATGTGTTCTGTGTGTGTTTACCTTTCATCTTCATGTGCGTTTGTATTCACATCATTTCCATACCCCCAGTCACGTCATGTCATGCCATATCTTGTATCAGTGATTACATGTCTCTTGTCTTGCTCACTGTCAGTCAGACAGCTGTGCATTTTTTCCCGCCAAATGAAGCGATCTGTAATTCACATAATGACATGGTAATTCTGGACATTCCATTGGTGGATGAGTGGCCATGGAATGTGGGGAATGTGAACCTGAACAAAGAGCTCTTACCTGAGTGTTCACACCTATCTCATAAATATTCAATCTAGGAACCACTGAATGACTCAAACACGTCAAGTGACATTTTTTAAGCTTTAAAAATAAAACATGTAATTTCTAAACATTGTAATGACCAGTGTATAGCCAATACCTCTGTTTATTCAGTTTAGTTTAGAGCAGATTTCATAAAAAATATAGATTTATGACTCTCTTCCTGTTTTGACACTGTTGCTGAGTGTGTGCTGAAGAAAAGCCTGTGTAACACTTTGGGAAAAAAAAAATTTTTAGATGGGTGTAATTTGTAAAAAGTAAGGGCTTGTCAGACTACATCAGAGTGTTTGAAAACCCCTCAGAATGCAGGGGATTAAGACTTCCCAGTATGTCAGTGTTTTGTGAGTTATTGTATTGTTACCCCGTGTAACAGAGATGTTCGTGTTTGTGTCAGATTGTTTATCACAGCTTGTTTTGTTTGTTTTGTTAATAAAAGTCAAAGTTTCTGAACCTACGCTGTCTTCCTCTCCTCCTGCACCCCTCACAACTGGCAGGGGTATAACTGCAGTTAATTCATTCTGGAGCACATTCTTACATGTGAACTATTTAATTATTATTCTCTGATGTGTCATGTAAATGCAGAAACTCCCTGTGAAACAGAATATAATTTGTTGTTCAGTTCATCATTCATGATGCATACATGTGCTGAACTTGTTTTGTAATCAGTTTCTTGCAGTTAATTTTAAATTATGTTGAATTTGGATCCAACTAGACAGTCATGCTGAACTCCTGCCTATTTCACTAATATTTCCGTTTACCACTTCAGCCTAATAATAATATATGATAAATGAACTGATTTGCATTTCAAAGCATTGATTTATGCACCGCAAATCTCTCTGAATGATTACGAATGGAAATCAATGGTAAAGCCTAATTTCCATTTTCTATTTTAACAGTCAACGACTTTAATGAGAAACAGTGAGACTTTAAAAACAGACAGACGGATGCCTGAGATGTCTGAAGGATGTCTGCTCTATATGGTGGAGGAGGTTAGAGTCAGTGTGAGTTTACGTGTATTTATTAGAAATGTAACCAAATATGAACACATTATTCTGTATGAACAGATAATGCATTCTACAGATACATGTCTGAATATTTTTCTCTCTTTTTCCCTAATACTTTTTCTAGCTGTTTGCAGATGGTGATTAAACTTTAGTGTCTCCTAAATCGCTGACAGCAAGTTTATAGTCTTTAGTACAGCTGTTTAAAAGATGCTTAGCACATATTTGTGCAAGGCATCATGGGATATATATTATGCACCAGAACAGGAGATATTATTATAAACATTATTAATCACTAGAATAGGAGATATTAGTCCATAAACAACCTTAATAAACACTATTAATCACTAGAATAGGAGATATTAGTCCATAAACAACCTCAATAAACACTATTAATCACTAGGAGATATTAATCCATAAACAAATCTCAATAAACACTATTAATCACTAGAATAGCATATATTAGTCCATTAACAACCTCAATAAACACTATTAATCACTAGAATAGGAGATATTAGTCCACAAACAGCCTCAATAAACACTATTAATCACTAGGATATATTAGTCTATAAACAATCTCAATAAACACTATTAATCACTAGAGTAATAGATATTAGTCCATAAACAGCCTCAATAAACACTATTAATCACTAGAATAGGAGATATTAGTCCATAAACAATCTCAATAAACACTATTAATCACTAAAGTAGGAGATATTAGTCGATAAACAAACTCAATAAACACAATCACTAGAATATGAGATATTAGTTCATAAACAAACCTCAATAAACACTATTAATCACTAGAATAGGAGATATTGGTCCATAAACAACCTCAATAAACACTATTTATCACTAGAGTAGGAGATATTAGTCCTTAAACAGCCTCAATAAACACTATTAATCACTAGAATATGAGATATTGGTCCATAAACAACCTCAATAAACACTATTAATCACTAGAATAGAAGATATTAGTCCATAAACAACCTCAATAAAATATGCTCTAAATGTTTATTTGAGAGTAAACAGCTGTATTAAAATCTATAAATTTGCTGTCAAATTTGCTGACACCAAAACTGAGCTATAAAGCAGTGACAATGGTCTTCCTCACCTTCTACCACAGAAGACTGAGTATCTGGAGCAGCAATGTTTGTGGATTTGATCAAAGTCTCCAAACAGTGTGAACATAGAAAATGTTCAGAGGATGACAAAAAAGCTTTTGCGTGGTAGCATAGATCTCCACAACAAACTTGAGATCCACCATAAACTCCTCTCATGTGCATCCAAGACACAATCTCAGTTTAGTGAAACCCTATTTTTAACAGCCCATTCTGTCTGATCTGTATCTGCTCAGTAAATGTTACACACTCCTTGTCTCTCTCTCTCTCTCTCTCTCTCTCTCTCTCTCTCTCTCTCTCTCTGTGTGTGTGTGTCTGTCGCAGGGGAGATATTACAGCAAGTAATGCACAGAAAACACATCTGCAAGGCAACTACTGTTCTACACAGGTGTGAACTACCCATCCCAGATATAGACAGAGAAGAAGGAAGGAGAGAGAGACACAGAGAAATATAAACCAAAAGATAGACACCTTTAAAGAGAGAGACAAAGCGAGATGGGGGTAGAGAGAGAGAGAGATTTACAGAAACTTGTTTAAGTGATGGGGAAGGTGACTCAGAGGTTCAATTATTTACACCTACCTCATTACTCTCTCTCTCCCGCTCCCTCTCTCTCTTGACATTGTGTGAGTCAGTCTACAGTTTGAGCTTTGAAGATTATACACCACACATCTTTAACACAAACTTCTGGAACCTTCAGTCTACCAGAGCTGAATGATTTAAAAAGTCTATTTTTATAATTTCTCCAGCAGGTGGCGCTGTAACATATCCACAGTCCTCCTGAGCCCTTTCACAGCCTCTTTAAAGGCACAGTAGTTTCCAGCGACATCTAGTGGTTTAGTGTCCATATTGCAACCAACCGAAAAACTATTTCCACAGCCCCCCCCTTCCAAACACAAAGAAGTCTCTACGGTGGCCATAAGGGGTCAAATCTTTGATACTCCCGAACGCGATGTCTAATAGCAGCTTTAGAGCTAGTGATATGTCAAGTGTTAAGATTAATTTTAATTAGAAATTTAGGAAATGTAATATGTAAAATTATCAGCTACAATGCAGATGGAACTGTTTTCTGTACAAATGACAAGATAATGTAACAAAGTAAACACATCAAACATTTTTTTTCAGGGCAAGACGCTAGCGCACAGTTGCGCAGCGGCTTCTCACGCACCTAGCTACCCAGTTTTAGTAGTTTTTATGTCTATTTACATCGGTTCTGATACTGAATTCATGCGCCCTAGGCGGCTGAGTTACAGCCGAACCGAACTCATTCAGATAAGAGACAGTTTAGCCACAGAAGCAGCAACTTTGGATAATAACGTTCGGGCTGAGCTGAGCAAACTCCGGCTTCTCCGGACACTGGCCCGCTGGAGTGGAACACAGGCTGGGAGGGGGAGACGAGACAAGACGAGACCGGCAGCAGAAGAAGGGCGGCGTACTAACCAGGCTAAAGGCTAACGCTAAAAACGTCCCCCAATTTCATCTATTTTCGTCTCCAACGTCCGCTCTCTGGACAACAAGCTGGACCTCCTGCGGCTGAGGATGAATGTTTCTGAGGAGATGAGGAACTGTGCGGTGATTTGTCTCACAGAAACATGGCTGAACCAGAGCATACCGGACTCGGCCTTCCGAGCGGACCGTAACCAGCAGTCTGGGGAAACCAGAGGGGGTGGCTTAATAATCTACATCTGTGAAGGTTGGTGTACAAACTGTGTTGGTAAACATCCACTGTCTGAGACGAGCATAAGAATGTTCCACCATCTTAACAAATAAACCAAAAAAAACTTTATTCTTGCTTCTCCTCCATGTATTTCTTCTTATTGAGGTTTTATTGAGGTATATGTGTATTTCTTTTTCTTCTCCTGTTTTATGTCAGCCAATGGTAAAAGCTACAGCGCCATCGAATTTGAGTGGCCAATTTGTCATTACAACACAAAAGGTTTTAGTTCGCTAGCCCGTTTGTCCTTTTCAAACTACTGTAGAAACATGGCAATGCAACATGGCGGCCGCAGTCGGTGTTTGACCCGCAACCAATGTAGATATAAACAGCTTATTCTAAGGTAAAATAATCAAACGACTTCTTAGTTTATAATGATTAGATGTTTTTAGTCATTTTTAATAGTGATTATCTTAAATTCTGCTAAAAGATAACCCGAAATATTACATACTGTGCCTTTAAAGGGCCCATAATAATGGAAGTGTCACCTGACTTTACTCTTTTTTGGTACTTAAGTTGAACTTTGTTGGCATCTGAAAAAAAAAAACCCCTTAAAATTAATTTTAAAACATCATTGTTTATTATTGTTTGTTTTTTCATTGTTTAGACTCAAGAGGCCTTAAAAGTGTACTTTATTTTTATTTGGATTGTGGATTTAATCAGATATCTGTAATGATATTCAGTTTGTTGGTAACACAGTTGACAAACTGAGTAGTGAAAGCAACTCTTACCTTTAAAAATACCCATTGAGCCCCAACCCTTCCTCTTGCCCTTCTTTCACAACTTGGGTGTCAAACCTCAGCAGCAAGCTACATACACTGCACCTGGCGGAGGGAACGCACTCCCCCCAAGTGGGCAATAGGAACCTGATATGTAGGTTAGACAGTCTATATGAAATAATGCCTTTAATTTTTTTAAGGAGGAGTGTGGGGCCAGTTCGGGGCGAGGCCGAGCGCTTGTGCCCCCCTTGACAAGATTCTACCCTGGGCAGCTGCCCATTATCAGAAATCGCCACAGATTCAAACAGTATCAACATTAAAACCAAAAAGCACAATGAACTTTTTCACCATGTTCTAATGGTTTTGAGATGCACTGGTATGTTAAACACACACGGTGCTGCAGTAGGTGTCACAGACTTCAAGCTAATGATGTTAGAGCTGTAGTTTGCCTACCAAAATGGTGGCATCCTGTTTTTATGATGTAATCAAATCCTATTTATACATATATAGACATACTGTACATAATATTGCAGACCATCAAGCTTATATATAATATAATCAATCTGCAATAATGACCATTTTAAATTCATCAAGGTTATGACTTCACAATCACACGTTTATAAGCTTAGCACAGTTCAACACTGCCTTGTCATACTGAAATTAACAGGGCTGCCAATCAGAACTGAGATCATTTACATATGTTACTCTTAAAAGTGACTATACTAAAGGGGTGTTTTTTAAACATAAAGTCACATAAACACTAAAAGTTGACGTCAAATGTATACAAAAGAATAAAGAAATGTAGAACAGCCTTTAAGATGCTCTACGGCCTACAGTTACTGCACTAAATCACACAGGTCAAACTTTACTCCCGCAGGGCCACAGTAATGTCAGGCTTAGAGCTTTAAAACCCCTGACTCAACTCATCCGCCAATCATCATGTCCTTCATGAGCTGAATCAGGCATCAGAGACAGAATAACATCAAACGCTGCAGTTCTGTACCTTCAGGTCAGATTTATGCTGAACTGGTAATCGTCAAGACGCTGCAAAGAATAAACATACACTCAGTGGACACTTTATTAGGAGCAGTACAGTGAACCTGGAAGTAGCCACTGAGGAAAAGCACCAAAATAAATCCCTCTATCCCTATCCTTCCATAAGAGAATGCAAAAACCGATGAGCATGCCACTAATACCATAATACCTCACACAGAAAAGAGTCCAGTGTGTACAGAGTGATGTGTACAGAATATAGAACATCAGTGTTGAGGTTTACGGAGGTGTGGATGCATTTATAGGACCTGATTATGAGGCTAAAGCCCTGGGTGTTATGTTCATTAGCCCCAGGTCTTTTTTGAAAGTGAAAGTAAAAGATTTTAACAAAGTGGGTTCAATCCATCAAGTTCTTAAATTGTACAGTGCCCTCCATAATTATTGGCACCCCTAGTTAAAATTTTTTAAAAACCTTAAAATAAATATTTTTTTTTAAAATAGAAGCATAATCTCACTCGGACAAAATGTAGAAGAAAGCAAGCTTCAACTCAAGTGAAAAAAAAAAAAATCCTGACTAAGAAATAATTATTTCCCATAAAATGACCTGTTCCACAATTATTGGCACCCTTAACAATTTCTTGGAAATAAATGAAGATGAAGTCTTCACTGTGTCTTTCAGCAAGATAATGTCCTTAACCTTATATATACTGTTATATATATATATATATATATATATATATATATATATATATATATAACCTTAAACATGTGGCCAAATCTACTCAAAAATAGTTCACAAGTCACAAAATCAAGCTCCTCTGTCATGTCATCTCATGGCCATCTCATTCCCCAGACCTCAAACCAATAGAAAAACTGTGGGGTGAGCTGAAGAGGAGAAATCATGGAGGGGTCTGTAATTTTCATTTTAGGTGCATATCCACTGTGAGAGACATAATCTAAAAGAAAAAATCCAGAAATAAATGTATGATTTTTTAATAATTTATTTGTGTGTTACTGCTGCAAATAAGTATTTGAACACCTGCCAATCAGCAAACATTCTGGCCCTTAAAGATCTGTTAGTACGCCTCTAAAAAGTCCACCTCCACTCCACTTATTATTCTAAATTAGAAGCACCTATTTGAAGTCGATAGCTGCATAAAGACACCTGCCCACCACATACAATCAGTAAGACTCCCAACTACTAAAATGGCTAAGACCAAAGAGCTGTCCAAAGACACCAGAGACAAAATTGTAAACCTTCTCAAGGCTGAAAAGGGCTACGGGGCAATTGCCAAGCAGCTTGGTGAAAAAAGATAACTGTTGGTACAATTAGAAAATGGAAGAAGCTAAACATGACTGTCAATCTCCCTCTGACTGGGGCTACATGCAAGATCTCACCTCGTGGTGTATTAATGATCCTAAGAAAGGTGAGGAATCAGCCCAGAACTATGTGGGAAAAGCTGGTCAATGACCTGAAGAGAGCTGGCACCACTGTTTCCAAGGTTACTGTGGCTAATACACTAAGACGTCATGGTTTAAAGTCATGC
>BRDA01085234.1:0-20715 GCA_036984385.1 Crenuchus spilurus
ATAAATTATTGACATTTGCCATCTCCACATCATTGCATTCAGTTTTTATTCACAGTTTGTTTAGTGTCCCAACTTTTTTGGAATCCGGTTTGTATGTAAATGCATGGTTTCTGTGACATCACAAAAACAGGAAATCAGAAATAGGCTAGTGCTGCAGTCTAGTTTACATATATGGACTGTATATAATGGGTAGTGAATTATGTTTTAGAACAATGCTTACATTATGAACAGCGCTGTAATAATCCATTGATCTGTTTCAGTGCATTGACACAAATCGTAAACAATTACTTTCGATGTACTTATACATGTTTATTTTCCCAACATAAACTGCACCCTGTGCTCCTCCTACACTGTAGGGGGCAGCAATTTAAGCTTGCTGTAATCTATTAAACAGCCTTACATACAATGTAATTAAATTGTACTCGTTTACAGTGTTTATTTACTGATCAATGCAATTAGGCTTTTATTTTAAAAAAACAAAAAAAACATTCAAATTACAGTTTGTTTGCATTTGCGATTTCAAAGGAATGTAACAGATGACAGTCTGATTTACATCAGATCATGATTTTCACCCTCAGTAATCAGACTGAAGTTTAAAACAAGGCATTTAGTTTAAAATAATTGACAATAAGAGACTTTATTTCACAAAACATGATACAAATTTAACAACAGTTAAGCACTGCTTAATAGAAATATCCAAAGACATTCACTTCTTAACCTTCACTAATTCAGAGTATTTTCTAAGAACATTTCACCACCTAAATGACCTCCAACCCACTTCCATCTCTGTCTAAGTGCTAAATGCTCAACCTGACCACCAGCCACTGCTGGCCCTCACACACACACACACATATACACTCATACGCATAGTGCAACTATATAAACATTATAACCTGCCTCTCCATAAATCAAAATAAGAGTAGTCATACAGCATCTCCTGCTGACAGTCCTGCTTCATCCTGATTATACTGGTGCATCTCAATAAATATGAATATCATGGAAAAGTTAATTTATTTCGGCAATTCAATTTAAAAAAGTGAAACTCACATTATATAGATTCATTACACTCAGAGTGTCTATTTCAAGTGTTTATTTCTTTTCATGTTGATGATTATGGCCTTCAGTCAATTTAAACGCAAAAGTCTGTCTCAAAAAAATTGAATATTATATTAGACCAATTCAAAAAATTATTTTTAGACATAAATGTTCTACTGAAAAGTATGTACAGTATATGACTTCAATACATGGTCGGAGCTCCTTTTACATGCACAGTGGACCAACACCAGCGGATGACATGGCTCCCCAAAACATCACTGGTTGTGGAAAAGTCACACTAGACCTCAAGCAGCTTGAGTTGGGTGTTTCTCCACTTTTCCTCCAGACTCTGGGACCTTGATTTCCAAATTAAATGCAAAAGTTACTTCCAGTGATGATCTGGGGAGCCATGTCATCTGCTGGTGTTGCATCACTCTGTTAGATTAAGTTTAAAGTCAGCACAGCCGTCTACCAGGACATTTTAGAGCACTTCATGCTTCCCTCTGCTGACAAGCTTTATGGAGATGCAGATTTTATTTTCCAGCAGGACTTGGCACCTGCCAACACTGACAAAAGTACCAACGCCTGGTTTAATAACCACAGTATTCAAATTCTTTGAGATGCACCTGTATAGGACAGTAAAGAAAAACACATTTACAGGCACCTCTACAGGCAGCCTCATCAATGTAGCTGCTGTAGAACAATGTTAAAGCTCTCCCTAATGTCAATGTCACCACTCTACAGGCAGATGAAGGCACTGATAAACCTTTTTCACCTCAATTCAATTTTTTTAAATATCAGCATCGACTGTTGGTCGATCAATAGACTGGTTCACTCAAAAATCATATTTACAAATGAGATGCAGTTGATCAGCCAAGACATGTTTGAAGACCTTTCGAATGGGAGCTGCAAAGTCAACATTGCTGGAACTGCTAGAACATTGCTAACACAGGAACCCAGTAGTCACCTAAACAGCCCAGCCCAAGCAACCAACCTCACTCAGATCTTAAACGTCTCACAGAGTATCGACTGTGGTTTAGGACTTACTGTGGCATTAAAGATCTGAATGCTGCAAGTCTGTGGGGTCTCATGACCAGAGGGTTGATTCCCTGAATAAACAGAACACCTAAAGGGAACCCTAATGCTCTCCAGGTGGCATGGTTAGGGTTATGTGTGCTTCACTAAACTCAGAGTACAAACAGTTTGATCAATGTACTCTTTCATTTTCACTTGTCTGAAAGACCTTCTTTAAGATCTGAATGTGAGCAGAGTGATGCATTTTTAAAGAAGCTACGATTTAGGTGACTACTGAGCAGCCTTGAAGCTCCAGTTCTAAAGACTAAACATCTTAGCTGACATCTGACGTAAACTGTGCATTTAAAGCAGGAGTGTCCAGTCTTATCCATAAAAAAACAGTTTTTATTACAAACAGTTGTATAATCAGTCTTCATTAGTCAATTTAATCAGTCAGTGTGAACTCTGGACAACTTGGAATGTAAACTGTTGATAATCCTGAACACAGCTGCCTTAAAGAAGAACTTTAATGGCTTTTCAACTTGTACTTACTTCTGTAGAGTACAATCACTTCAACACATTTCCCAGCACTTATAAAAGAACAGAAAACCTACCGAGAGTCACTTTTAATAGAAGTCAATGTGCAGTTACTGAATTCTGTGCGACACTGTTCTTCAAAGGTATTTAGAAATTAAACCGTGAGCATGTACAGTATGTTATAATCCATATGCATGAGTTATTAATTAACTGGACACCATCATTTAATCACTGTTCTATATAAAAACTCAATGGTACAAGCGAAGCACTATACTATATAAGTGAAGTACTGTACTACAAATGAGGTACCATTATTACAACTATTGCTATTACAACCTGTGATATTGTAGCTACAACAGTAGCTAATATACCAAAATTATAAGGATTATATTAATGCTCATAATTTATTTGTACACATACATACACTAAAATCTCTACCTGTGGTAACTGGAGTATAAACAGGATAATGTCCTGTTATAAAGGGAGCTCTGTCTGCTGCTTTACACAAATGATGGTGAATAACTGTAACACTAATCTGGTGATAACAATTTGGATTAAATATACTTAAAAGACTGATGTTACAACATATGCTAAAAATGTCCCAGTTCTATTCTCCTGATCAGGATGTCATGTGGTCTGTTCACACCATGAACACTTCCTCCTGTCCTGTGCACTGATATACACGGATCTCTGCACAATTCTCAGGATGAAATAACCAACGTCCCATGCTGTGTCCACAAGGAAGACGGAGGACTTTAATGTCTCACTGCAACAGCAGGCGACCAATGGAGACGGCTGGACAGGCACCGCCCTCCACTCTGACAGCCGCAGATATTAGTCATCAGAAATGAACAACAGTCTACCTGCACTGTATTCATACATGCCAGTCTTTTTCACACTGACTGAGGTTTATTTTATCACCAGATCTTCATTAGTGTTAAAGTTATTCTCATTTGGGTAAAGAAGCAAAATGGACACCCTGTACTTAATTAATGAAGCTCTTTGCCTGTAACTCAGAGGTCTCAAACTCGTGGCCCGGGGGCCAATTGTGGCCCGTGGAACGATATTTTGTGGTCCTCTGAATGAAATAAAAGTTTTTTCTCACATGCAGCTCAGTCATTGCCATGGGCATTTGATATTTTTGAACACTTGTGGGCTACCGTAGCTCATTCTCATGACAACAACATGAACTAGCAACATTGGTCACCTAAAACGTGTTTCGGGACGGTCACCAAATAGAGGGAAAATATATCCTGTCATCCAGTGCAAATACGTTTGTTGTCACCCAGCCTCAGTCATGTCTCTTTCAAAACCTGCCATGAAAAGAAAGGTTGACGACGAGCACAATTTCAGGAGAAGTGGGAGACGGAATATTTTTTTGTTGAGCACAGACAGGTACTTCCCAACGTATCTAATATGCACAGATAAAGTCGCGGTGCACAAGGAGTATAAGATTAAACGTGTGGATGGGATGACTGTTCCTGTACTAAGTGATCCAAAATGGCTAATGGACTTAGCTTTTCTTGTTGACATCACACAGGAGCTGAATGTACTGAACAAGATGTTACAAGGCCAGGGCCAGCTTGTCAGTGCTGCATACGACAATGTCAGAGCATTCTCCACAAAACTTGTGTTATGGAAAGCCCAGCTTTGCCAGAGAAATCTTTGCCATTTCCCAGCATGCAAGGCACTTGTGGATTCGGGCACACCATTCAGAGGTGAGAAGTATGCCGATACCATTGTAAAGCTACAGGAAGAATTTGATCACAGCTTTGCAGACTTCAAGAGACACAGAGCCTCTTTTCAAATTTTTGCTGACCCCTTCTCCTTCGGTGTGGAAGATGCCCCCCCCCCCTGTGCTTCAGATGGAGCTAATTGACCTGCAGTGCAATTTTGAACTTGAAGCCAAGTTCAGGGAGGTGAGTGGAAAAACAGACAAGCTTGGACAATTTTTGAGATAATTGCCCCCTACCTTTCCTGAGCTTTCCAAAATGTTCAAGCGGACCATGTGCCTTTTTGGCAGCACCTATCTCTGAAAAGCTGTTCTCCACAATGAACTTTAATAAGTCAAAGTTTAGGTCCAAACTTACAGATGAGCACCTTCAAGCCATACTAAGGGTCTCAGTTGCTTCCTCCCTCAAGCCAAATGTAGCTCAGCTGTGTAAGAAGAAGCACTGTCAAGTCTCTGGCAGCAAGGAGTAGGAGGAAGTAAGAGAAGCCTATGTTCTGAAGAACTGTTCATGTTCTACATGTTCTGAATTGTTATTAGTAAAGATTGAGAAGATTGGATCGGTTGTACTTTTTTAGAATACTCGAAGCCCTTTTATTGTGGGATACTTGATGCGGCCCGGACTCACCCAGACTCTAACTCCAACGACCCCCAGGCAAGTTGAGTTTGAGACCCCTGATCTAACTCATCCATTCATTTTGTATAATTGGACATCTCTGTGTTCTCCCTTACATCAGGGTAATGATGTGGGCGGAGTCTACACAGGCTCCTCCTAAGGGAAACATGTGGAAAGTGAAAGGATGAAAGATGACTTTTTACTTACTCAAATGTATAAGTAGTTGGATGAAATGTTTTCATGTCACTTATTCTGATGTGTATACATGGTCACCCCATTGACTTCTATTACAAATCACTTCTATAAGCAGGTTTTCAGTTCTTCTTTATAAGTTCAGGAAAATGTGTCAGTGTGTTTGAACATGGTAACTGATAAGATCAAAAAAATTGTTGGGAGTGTCTTAAAGCAGGTCAATTTCTTTCAAATGAATTACGAGTTCTCCAAAGTTCCTCTGAGTTTTGAGCCCCGGCTCAGTTTGAGCCATTTTATTTCCCTTTATACCCCCGAGTCGCCTTTCAGCAGCTTCTCTCCCGCTTCCGAGGAGTCCCGAGGGGGCGGAGCTTTTTTCATCTCTAGCCCCTTGACCCACGTGTATGCAAACGACCCTACGAGCACCATCATGTTGCTGGTCCACCACAGCAGGCTTTTGCTGGTGGCCTTAAACATCACAGCCAGCACAGTCTGAGCGCACGCTTTCGCTGTGCCCGATACATTGTGCGTCAGTGGGCTGGTGTACTTTATCTGAAGTCCGGTCACGTAGCCAATGGCGAAGCCAAAGACTCCACCCACCACCATCATCCCCCAGAAACTGAAGTACGTCAGACGGTTGAATGAGGCCAGTTGCCCCAGCTCTCCAAACAAAACGATCAGTGGCAGGAAAAGTACGCAGGCGTTCAGGTTGTTGTAGTAGGAAAGCTTCCAGATGTTTCCTTCCACCACTGGCATCACCTTCTTGGTGTAGATGGCATTTAACGAGACGCAGGCACTGGCAACAACACCGAAGAACACTCCAGACCATGAGAGAGAGCCTGCTGCTCCTTCCTGATCTACACCGAGCCAGAACCCACCTGAAAGACAGACACAGTTATCCTCCTGCACTGATCTACAGTGTACAGGGTTAAAGGGACCGTATCAAAGCAAATCTCATCCTCTTTCCTTTTTTAAATAAACATTTGACATTGTAGGTAAACATTAACGCTTCAAAACTTTCTCTCTCTTTTTAGTCCATATAGGGAAAGGAAGCTGTAAAAGCAGCATATTTCAAATCATGCTTATGTGATGTCACACAGACCAATGCATTTACATATACATGCAAATTCAGCCCATGAGATTAGCTCTGCTCACCGAAATGACTCGACCTGGACTGCCTTACTTAATCAGACACTCAGAACAGCCAATCAGACGAGAGAACATTTACATACACCTGTCTTAAAGGTAGCACAAACAGGTAAAGAGAGAGATTAGAAAATGATCATGTACGATATGGGTCCTTTAAGGAGGGACATGTCATATCTATTATTTACTGCAAGGACAACACCAGATTAAAATATATATTATATATATAGGTGGGGTGGGAGGGATGGATGGATGCAAGGATGGATAGATGGATGGATAGATAGATTGATCTTTATTGATGCCTTTAACATCACAATGTTATTCTATAATTATAATAATATCCAACATTTTATGGTCTATAATAAATTCCTCAAATGCAAACCCTCCTGAGAAAGTTTGACATCATACTTTAATCATCTATAATCCATTAGTAAGTAAATGTTAAATGAAATTTGAGACTTCTTAATGCATATTATGGTTTATTTCTCTATATAATATTGTCTGTACAGGAAACTGACCTTTGCTTTACTGTCACTGATCCATATTTTAACTCAACACTAAAGTGAAATTATCCTAAACATCATTACTGCTTTTCTAGCTTTGTTTTCCTTTCATTTCACCACATAGTTCATGTTTATGTAGTTTTGTGTACTAAAACATGACAATGTAATAAAACTAAACTTTTTTCAACTGTAGACTGTTACTGTACCTTTAAGACGTATGTAAATAAGCTATGTAGTGATTGGCTACTCTCTATCTGGCATCATTCAGAAAGCAGCCTGGCTGTGACAGAAGAGGCGGAGCTAATCTCTTATAGGCTGAATGTGTTGTGTATGTAAATACACTGACATCACAAAAACAGGAAATTTGAAAGTAGTTGTTAATTTCCACTTCAGTTTGAAAAATTATTAACATATTAAGCAAACTCAGTAATGCAGAATTTTTTGGGTTTTCTATGACATTAGTCCTTTAAGTTCCTCACAAAAAGTTTGTTAAAGAAGCATCTTTAGGTGAGGGGTATGTAGGGAACCAGAAATTGTTTTTTTAACCCTTTAAGGCACCTTTATCTTGAATAATACATAATGTGAGGAGTATTAGAGGAGTATTTCAGGTATTATGTTTACAGGCTGAAAGCAGCTGGAGTTCCTGTAGAAAAGGTTCCCTAACATAGCTCTTAGAACTGGTCATATCACCTTACACAATACTTCATGTGACCTCACATATGACCTATATACTGCATTCTGCAATGTTATTTGAGTTATTCTTATTTTTCTGCTGGAATTTTGCTATTTTGTGTGTCTCATCCACAATGCATCATGGTTTTATCACTCAACAAATGCACTAAAGCAAATGTTTGTATAAGTGTAATATATTGTCATTATTATAATTATTACTAATATACTTATTGGCTTTTCACACAATAATGTTATTGATAACAATGGAAGCATGGACGCACGTTTAGAATTAAATTTGTCAGTAACTTCCATTATCTTCAACTTAATCCTGACCAAGGTTGTGCTGAGTCCCTCACATCTTTACCAGGCACAGGGCATCACACAATATCTTAGCAAAGCCCAGGACAGGGCACCAATCCATCACTGGGCACACACGAGCACCCACCTCACCTGCGCTCAATGTTTTTGGACTGTGGGAGGAAACCAGACAGACCCCTATACACATGGGGAGAACATGGGAACTCAACCCAGATGGGGACTTGAACCCAAGGTGAATGCTTACCACCAAGCCACAGTGTTGCCCTGTATTACTTATTACATTTAATTATAATATTATAGACTGTTTATATAGAAAGTTCTAACTAGTAATCAGTGAACAAGTGAACCATTTCTGCTGTGTTCAGGTGCATTACAAAAAATGTATATCATGAAAAAGCTAATTTATTTTGGTAATTCGGTTAAAAAAATAATACATAAATGTTGACCTACTGAACAGTATGTACACTCAATACTTGGTATGGGCTCCTTTTGCATGCACAGTGAACCAACACCAGCAGGTGACATGGCTCCCCAAACCATCACTGATTGTGGGAAATTCACTAGACCTCAAGCAGCTTGGATTGTGTGTCTTTCCATTGTTCCTCCAGACTCCAAGACCTCGATTTCAAAATAAATGCAAAATATACTTTCAGTGCTGGTTTGGGGAGCCATGTGAGCTGCTGGTGCTGGTCGTCTGTGTTATATCAAGTCATGAGCCAGGATATTTTAGAGCACTTCATGCTTCCCTCTGCTGAACAAAGCAACCTGGGCTTCCATAACACCTCAGCAGCACCATGGCACGCCACATTGATGAAGTAAAACATGCAAAATGAGCCCCGACCAAGTACTGAGTGCATATAATGAACGTACTTTTCAGTAGAACAACAATTCTGTATTTAAAAAAAACATTTTTGATTGGTCTTTTATAATATTCTACATTTTTAGATGCACCTGTATACTCTGACTTGACTACAGGACTCCTGCAGGACTTTGTGTTGTTGTACTGACCCAAAATAACTCCACAGCACAGCAGGGCGTAGAGAGACGTGGTCTGCTTCAGGATCACGTAAGACAGCAGGACGTTAAACACGGTACTGAGAGAGCGGCCCACGGTGTAGAAAGCAACCCCCACGTTCTTCAGACACAGGTTATTAAAGGTGATCATGGAGATGAAGACCACAGAGAGGGGCAGCATCTCCCTGGACACCTTCAGGTCCACTCTGATGGAGGGGAAGTTCACAAAGTTCGGCCAGAACCTGGACAGGAGGTTCATGAGCCAGCACAGACAGACTGAGACAACACACTGGAAGAAGGTGATGAAGAGCGGAGCGTCCAGGTCCTTACTGTCCAGCAGGTAGCTGTTGAGGAAGACCATGGTGATGGACACGAACCAGTACAGCGCCACTACCAGGGCTATTTTCAACGCCCGGACCACGAAGGGCTCTTCTCTGCCCTCTTGTCCGGGCTCAGCCGAGTCACTAAGCGCCATCCTCAAAATTCTCGACCGCTTAAGCTGCGTCCTGTTCATAGTGAAGAAAAAACAGCTTTAAAGTTCGGACATCCTAAACTACAGCCTTCTGTCTATTTCTTCTCCTCCTGTCTCACTGCGCTCTCTCACACACAGTTACTGCATACTGCTCCCCTCACATTCAGGTTGAAACTGGAACTACACTAAGCTGCAGCCCAGCACACAGGCCCCCGATTGGACAAAGCTAAGCAGACAGGTCCCCGATTGAACAAAGCTAAGCAGACAGGTCCCCGATTGGACAAAGCTAAGCAGACAGGCCCCCGATTGGACAAAGATAAGCAGACAGGCCCCCGATTGGACAAAGATAAGCAGACAGGCCCCTGATTGGACAAAGATAAGCAGACAGGCCCCCGATTGGACAAAGATAAGCAGACAGGCCCCCGATTGGACAAAGATAAGCAGACAGGTCCCCGATTGGACAGAGTTAAGCAGACAGGCCTCTGATTGGACAAAGCTAAGCAGACAGGCCCCCGATTGGACTAAGCTAACAAGATAAGCTTGAACTTGTCCGCAGAGCAGCAGCTGGACCCTTTTGTAATTTTAACACTATGTATACTCCTCTTATCCTTATCCTAAGGGTTTAAAAATTATACACCTTAACTAAACTTATGAAATAAAGCAGCTTAACTTTTAAACCCCAAATCTATTTTGCACAGATAAAAATTGTCATTAATTACCAATTTTGTGAATATCTTGGTTTTCCTTTTATCTGAATGGCATCCTAGACTGTGATTGAACGTAGTAGCCTCGTATTGTGGTGTTGTGCCGAATTAAGTATCCATGCTGCGAGAGGCATCCTCTTCCGGGAGCACACATGCCACGTCATTTGATTCGAAATCGTACTTTCACCTTAATAATTTTTGCAAGAATATTTTTGATAAATATATTTTAAAAATGTAAATGTTCTATGGATTTTATAATAATAATAATAATAATAATAATAATAATAATAATAATTATTATTATTATTATTAGTATTAGTATTAGTAGTAGAGGTAATATTACTACTACTACTACTACTACTACTACTACTACTACTACTACTTTAGATGTTATGAGTTGGAGACAAAAAAAGTGTAGGGTTAGTTCGCTTCGTGTACTAGGGACGTTTCATATTCACATACTAACCTCCTCAATACCTAATTATATGCTCTTTCTAAATAATGAAGAAAAACTAAATTTGAATTTTGATTATTTCAACTAAAAGAACGCACACCAACATGAACGGCATTTTAAAGTAACCTAGATGTAATAATATCTAAAGATGGGAGGGATTTTATGGCAGTAGAAGTGTCTGTAACGCGCCTATTTTAAATGCATGCGATATCTGTACACATTTTGTAAATGAAATAACCACACAGACAGATTCAAGACAAACGTACTAAGCACACAGATGGCCTGGATGCTTCATCTGGCGGGGTACCAAATTCGACACAACACCATAAACACGCTACACTGCTTTTTAACACGTATTAATAATAAATAGCAACACGTATATAGTCAAACAACTTAAGGGTAAAGAAAACAATAGTTAAAGAAAATATTAACTAATTTATAGTAGGTTTATAAGGTGAAATGTATTTATGTTTTAATGTGTAGTCTGAACATCAGTCTATACACAGTAACACTGCTACAGTGTAGATCAGCATTAACACCTAAAATAAAACCACCATTATAATGTTCATTATTAATTAATGTAACTTACCTTAATGAGTTACTGGCGCATCGATAGCTGCTTCTGAACCTACTGCAAGTCTAAAGAGGAAGTAATTTTATTTTTTAACTCCTCCTTCAGAGTCGGCATAGACCCTGATTTACCTGAATGGCCACACAGTTAAAAATACAAGCAGGTAGGCTTTAACTATGAGTACTGCCTGACATTTTCAAAACAGTAAGTTACTAGGTGTGGTTAACGAGTTGATGTCCACACCCTGATGTAACCATGTAACCATTGGACAGGAGGAATATTGACAATGAACTTTGGTGTTGGAGATTTTTGGACAGATAAATGGATCCTGGACCAAATCACAGCTCACCTTTCAGCTCAGATAACCAAATTGAAGATTTTATTTTTTGACACATTATGAGAAGAACCGTTTCAATGGAGAAGACCGTTATAATGGAACAGTAGCAGGATGGATGGATACAATTAGAGGAATCATGAAGAAGCCATTAATAAGCCTCAAAACTCCATGTTCTGGAGAAACACCATTCATATGGTCACCAGGAGGCAGAAGAAACTACACAGCACTTAATAATAATAATAACAATAATAATAATAATAATAATAATAATAATAATAATAATAATAATTTTCTATACAGGAAACTAATTACAATATCTTCATAAAGAATTACACTTCTTTTTTTTCTGAATTCATCACATTGATTACACATTAAATTAAAATATATTAATATTTGTTGTCTCTTAACTTGTACACAGGCCACATTTTGCATTTTAATATTTTGCAAAATGTTAAATTCAGTAAATAAATGGAAGAAACATACAATATGAGTCCTCTAACGTTTCATCACATGGTGAGGTCAGTGTCTGATGACTTATGTATGCAGTTAGCACCATGCTAATTGGTGGTATCAGCTTCCATTGGTTATTAGTTACATTAGCATTGTAAATCCAGTGTAAATCTAAAGAAGCAAATATTAGACACCAAAACATCAGCACAGAGTCATCAGCACTAAGTGATTAGATGTGATTGTTGTTCGTTGTGTATAAAGTTAATTACTGATTCCTTTGTTATACTCTCCAGATTGTCATCAAGGTTCCTTATAACAAATCGAGTGATGGCCAGATTCTGGCCCTCATATATTACTTTCATTGGCTCAGATCCCACCATGGAATTGCAAGGATGACTTTGCCTGACTTTGGATGACAGGTGCTGAAACACAGTTTTAACCAGAACTCAGGGATGATATAGTTAGATGTCTATAGTTGGGCCAGTTTCAGTTCAAAATAGAAAAGGACACATGGTAGGTTGTATATGAGTCACATGTGGTCCAGAGCTTAAACACCATGACAAAACTTAAACATGAGGGCTACAGCTGGGTCGCTTTTGGTCCACAATATGCTCCTCATGCCATAGCTGACCCGTAACTGCCTTAATTGGGTGGCAAATGATCTTATCTGGGTTATCTTCAACTGCTGATCCAGGACAACATATAGTTATTTGCTCTATAGAATCTTGTTCTTCTGAAACAGGAATGTCAACAGGGCACATTTTTTGACTGTTTGATAGTTTTGTAACTGGTTAGGTGGGCCTGCTTTAGCCAAAACGACACCTACTGTACAATTAAACTTCCCTTAGGCACATGTTCTCATAAAATACATTATATCCTCAAAATATAATGACAGTAGGAGGCAGTAGAGGACTGTGTCAGATAGGAGGCAGTAGAGGGCAGGAACAGACAGTAGGAGGCAGTAGAGGGCAGGAACAGACACTAGAGGGCAATAGATGACCGTAAGAAAAACTAGGGGGCAATAGACTACATTAAGAGACAGTAGGGGGCTGTAGAGGACAGTAACAATCAGTAGGAGGCAGTAGAGAACAGAATTAGACAGTAGTGATGGGAAGTTCGGCTCCCAAAGAAGAGCCGGCTCTTTATGTTCGGCTCCCAAAGAAGAGCTGGCTCTTTCAGTTTGTGTGCTGAGAAGCCCTTTTACCTTCAGTCTTTTTACGATAAACTTTATAATTGCTTCATTTTGTGCATTAGTCCTGATAAAAAAACATTCTTACTTTTATTTAACTTTATATATATATATATATTTCTCCCCTTCTCAATGTAGTGGTAGCCAATTAACCCATCCCCTCCATTAGGCCTCTCTCCATCACTTTGCAATGTCCCTGACTCTAGGAGGGTGCAGACAAGCACAAGCCTCCTCCGTTGCGTGTGATGCAGCCACCGCCTCTTTTTGAACCACCGCTGATGCACCGTCACTGGAGAGCCTAACGCGCTCGGAGGAAGGCACACAGGGTCCCCAGCTCCGACTGGACCAATCAGTAGACGCCTGAGCCAGCGGACACTGTAGTGTGAAAGTGATAGAGAGAGAGAGTGAGAGCGCCATCTACCCACCCAGAGAGAGCACTGCCAATTTTTGCTCTCTTGGGCTCTGGCTATTCGAACTCGCGACCCTCGGGTCATAGTGTCAGGCAGTAACAGACAGTAAGGCAGTCGAGAGCAGTATCAGATACTATGAGGCCGTAGAAGACAGTATCTGACACTAGGGGGCAGTAGAGGTTTCCAGCCCGCTTCTTATGCATGACAGACGAAGATCTGTGTTTACTTCATACGTATCACTTGTTCTGGACTGAAATCCTCACAATATTCAGCTAAAATGGCCACGACAATTAGCACCCAGCGGGGACAGGTCAGTAAGCATCTGACACTCACACATACACAGGAAATATGACAGGAAATGTAAGTTAACCAGCAATAAAGTCCATATTAGCTTTAGCTTATCAGTCTTTCATGTGACGACATCCGGTAAAGCAGCTAAAGTACAGTATTATTGTCGCTATAATAATCATAATCACTCACATTGTTATTAAAGTGTTTGTGTTGAGCTAAAACAGTGTAGTTTTGTGGTTTGTAAACAGTGTCAGCGTGATTTTGTGAATCTGCTTGTGTGTTTTCTGGGCCTGTGCTAACATGTTAGCTGCTTCCTCCTTTTAGCTTCATTTGTGCACTTTTAAAACTAGTATTAACAGTTTTTATAGTAAAAGCTCACTACTTGGTGTCAGATTGATTTATCTTAATGTGACGAACTTGTAAACTAACTGTAAGACTGGATTGTTAGGAGTTAAGTTCAGTTAAGGTTGGATTAGTTAATTAAGTGTTTTTCTGCTTTTAAAATCACTTTCTGTCAAGTGATCTTTTATTTTGTATTCAGTCTTATCTTTAAGACTGTCTTTTGTATCAGTTTGAGCATAAACACAGCTCTGTTGTTGTAGTTTAATGTAAAATATTTTTATTTTCATTTATAATATATTGTTAAAATCATGTTTAATGTATTTTCTGCAATTTTGTTCTGTTTAATGTTATCTTTTATTTGTCTTTATTAATTGTTAAAGCTCTTTTGAATGATGGTGGTGTATGAATAAACTTTGTGTCTTGTATACTCTATTAGTTTTAACAGTATTTAAAATAATACATAGTTTGTTGAAATTTATTTCTCTTTTAGATTACATTACCATAATTTTTACATTGTCTTTTGTCTTGTCTAAAATTATATAGATTCATCTTTTCATTTTATGTATGACCTCTGCCACATTTTAAATGAGGGACACTTGATGTACTCCGAGTATAAATAAAGGTGATTGATTGAGATCTTTAAGCAACTCTCAGTTACTATGCCAAGACATTACACCACTCCTCACTTCCCTTCACTGGCTACCATTTCAGTTTATGACTTAGACATAAGCACCAAATAACAACAAAAATGGTTTTGGATAATTATATCAGTATATGCTGACATGATTTGCCAATGTACAATACTTTCATTTTTTTATTTAAAAGTTATTAGTTATAAGTTGCTTTTATGCATAAAAGAGATTTGTATGATTGCTGCTGGTTTGTAAAAGGCTGTGAAATGTGATTGAATGTATCTCCATAAGGATAAATGTCTTCATATTGCCCCTGACTAAAACATCTCCTTCATTTTCAGGTATACATTGGTGAGTTACCACAGGACTTTCTGAGGATCACCCCCACCCAGCAGCAGCAACAGGTTCAGATGGATGCTCAGACTGCCCAGCAGCTCCAGTATGGAGGCTCTATTGGGACAGTGGGCAGACTCAGCATCACGGTGGTCCAGGTAAGGTGCAGGTAGTTTGGTGGCGGTGTAAAGAAGCACCTTCACAACAGGGATCCTGCTGTTTTATGGGCATATATCATGGCTAATCCTCATATAAACATATTAAACAAACATATTTCTTTACTTTATTATTATTATTTATTTTAGATCTCCCTTATTTTTACGTGAATATTTTATTGTTTGTTAGATGTGCATTTAAATTTTAATTATTCTTTTTACTACTATTGATCCTATTTGTTTCATTTAATTGCTTATTTATGATCTGTTTTCTCCTCTTTGTTTTTACTTTGCATTGTGAAGCACTTTGAGTTGCATTTTAATGTATGAAATGTGCTATATAAATAAAGATTATTATTATTATTATTATTATTATTATCATCTATCAGAAGTACCACTAATTATGTGACTAAAACTGAAAATGTCACGGTGTGTTAACAGTGTAGATGATATTCATCACATTTTAATATAGGTGTTGTAATACAGTTTGCGGGAAAATTATACAAAAATTGAATATTATTAAAGTAACCCACATTTTTTTTGGTTATGACTCATCACATTGGACTTCATTCTCTAATATCCTCCCCATTTTTTTTTTGTTCTTAAATATTACTGTGAATTAAAATCCTTTAATATTATACAGCTGGTGAAATTACCACTTGCTTTTGTAACACATGTCAGGGGTCAGAAGTATAAGTGTTCTATTGAGCTCTTACATTAGTGAATCTCAGCCTCTTTATGGGTTTAAGAAATTTCTTCTAACGTGCTATAACTCAATGTTCACCTAAATAGTCAGGTTGTTTATGTAAAAATACGTGACTGAAGTTCTCTCAGTGAGCTTAACTCTGTTAATGTTTTACTGTGAGCTTTAAAAATGAATAAAAGTTCACAACCACAGACTTACATCAGCATTATAGTTCACAGTAAGTCTGACTGTGTCCTAAACCACATCCACTAGTGTCACACCTTCACTAACACCTGGATCAGTTCTGAGTGAACTCGGAGAAGCTTAGGTGAAGTATTTCTATAGAAACGACAGGGCTGTTTAGGTGACTATTGCATTCTAGTGTTTGACTCTGTGTGTAAAGGGTGAATAATGAGTGTTTGTCAGTGTTAGATGACCTGCAGTAAAAACATTAGTCAGAGTTCATTTGAAGGTCCCAGTTATAAATGTGTTTGTTAGGGCTGGACACCTGAGTGATGTAATTATCAGATGACTGACAAGTAACTGCTGATCATGGACATGTGACAGTCACCAGTGTTGAGAAAACAAAATTATAGAGACCTAACTAGAGCTAATTTCATTTGAAGTAATATTACATAATATAAATAATGCTAATTCAAATGATATTGTCCAGTAATTGTTAAACAAAGGAAGCTATTAGGAGATGTAGAAGCAGTTTCTGTACAGTTAAAAGGAACATTTGAGTCAAAAATCATATTTACAAACACAATCATATCAGAATATTATGACCACCTTCTTGTATCTACACTCTCTGAGCATACAGGTGCACTTTGTACAGACTGTAGTTCATCTGTTTCTCTGTATATTTCAATGTTCTTCAATAGTCAGGACCCTACAGAGCAGGTGGATTATTCTAAGTGACACTGATGTGGTGGTGGTGTGTTAGAGCTGCTGGAGATGTTAAACACTGTGTCCACTCTATTAGACACACGTACCTTGTTGGTCCACCTTGTAGAAGTCAGAGACACCAGTTCAGCACAGTTTGTTTTGGTCCTCTAGTCCTGACACTGTTGGCTGGTTGGTCACCATTTGTACTGCAGTAGTGACACTGTTTATAAACATTCACTAACACACCACCACCACCACATCAGTGTCACAGAGAATGATCCCAACCATTGAAACCCCTGACCTTGTTTGGAGTCCAAATTTTGCTTCTTTAGAACCGTAGCTGCAAGTTGCTAAAAAACGCTTACAACTCAATAGTCACCTAAGTAGCCCAGTTGTTTCTGTAGAAGTGCATCAGCAAAACTTCTGTGAAACCACTCAGACCTCATTCAGATCCTAATGAAGCTCAGTCAGTCTGGATGAGAGTTTTGCTGATACATTTTTAAAGAAACAACTGATGACTATTGAGTTGAGCTTTAAACCTAGGTGTGTAAATATGATTCTGGGTGAACTCGGCAATCCTGATTATTTATTAATTTATATAAAAAATATCATGATTTGTGCCCTTCTATTCCCTTTTTCCAGGCAAAGCTTGCTAAGAACTATGGGATGACCCGTATGGACCCGTACTGTAGGATCCGGCTCGGTTACGCTGTATACGAGACCCCCACTGCTCACAATGGAGCCAAAAACCCTCGGTGGAATAAAGTTATCCAGTGCACGGTCCCACCGGGAGTGGACTCCTTTTATCTGGAGATATTTGATGAGGTTGGTGGTGTGACAGCGACAGAGGGAGCTTTATCATTTGCATGTTGCATTTTTCTTGTTTATGTCTTGTTTTGATCTTGTCAACACAAACCCACACACAGTCTGACAAAATTGCCTGACTTTAAAGTGGTCCTGTGTTCTTCAGAGGGCATTTTCCATGGATGACCGCATTGCGTGGACACACGTGACCATCCCTGAAAGCTTGCGAGAGGGCAGCGTGGTGGACGAGTGGTTCAGCCTGAGTGGCAGGCAGGGTGATGATAAGGAGGGCATGATTAATCTTGTCATGTCTTTCGCAGTAAGTCTGACCTTCAGTGGTCAGTGAAGCTGATTATACTCATGTTTATTTTCTGCTTTTCTTTGAAACCATTTTTAATAATTATGACTAATAATTCATTATAATTAACACTTTCTACCTTTTTCCTCAAAGTCTATGCCAGCTGGGATGATGATGGCATCACAGCCAGTTGTTCTGATGCCCACTGTATACCAGCAGGGCGTAGGCTATGTGCCCATTGCAGGTATGTAATAGGAATCTTTGTAGGCAGAGAATTGGTTATATTTGATCAGTATGATTAAGACGGATATTTTAAGCATTTGCTGGACTCCTGAGTCAAAATGCCACATTTTTGTCTGTTAAGGTACCACATTTAGTCAAATTCTGTGCATTTTATACATGTTTATGTATTATATAAGATATACAGGAAAAAAATACATTGAAATGTTCTTTCCCTTGTAATTTTGACTGATTTCTTCTCATGATCCTAATGTTCCAGGTGTGCCAGGTGTCTATAATCAGGGTGTTGTGCCGATGGGGATGCCGGCAGTGCCTGCTGCTGCCCCTCGCAGCGCCCCCTGCAGCGAGGAGGACCTAAAAGCCCTTCACGACATGTTCCCCAACCTGGATAAAGAAGTCATCCGCACAGTGTTAGAAGCCCAGCAAGGCAACAAGGACGCTGCTATTAACTCTCTGCTGCAGATGGCTGAGGAGCTGTAACTCCACCATCCTCACCACCATCAGTCTGTAAATACACTCAGGCCCACCAACCCTCAGCGGTTTATTCCATACGGCATCTGCAGACATTCCCCACTGGTTTTATTTGCAGAAATCTAACAAAAAATCTTCAGAAATGCCTCCCCTGTCCAATCAAGTCAGAGCAGTGGGCGGGTTTTTGTTTTCTCCAGTCTGATTGGGTTTTCGGTATAAGAACAGCACGTGTTTTGTTGCCATTAGTGAGCGAATGTGTCCTCTGGCCATGTCCTGTAATAGCCATGTTTCCACAGATTTCTCCATTCAGTCTGATCTGTATATGCGTATTCCTGTGAGCCTGTGTCTGTTCTGTGTTTATATATGCTCTTATCTGTATAAATATAGCTCTATATATATTTAATGGATTGTAAATTATTTTGAGAATGATTCAAGAGATTTTAGAGAGGGTCTGATATCGCAGGATGCGAGAGATCTGCAAATCTAAGCCGACGCCGCCAATGATTTAATGGTTTGTGAGATGTTTTTCTGCTTAACTGGTGCTGCACTCTATTTACTCGGGATGTCAGGCCTGGAACGTCACCTAAGTTGATGGCGTTTCAGTAAAACAGTCGCAAAACCAATATGGATGCCTCCAGGAAAACCTTTATTGGTATTAATATGTTGATGACGAGGCGTTTTGCACTTCCAACACTGTAATAGCATGTCCAGAGATAAAAGGTGGACAGTACTGTGTCCAACTGATTTAATAAGGCTCCAAATGGACGGAAGTGTTAAGAGGATAATTACAGCCTTAGAGGCAATGTTAGTGGCTCTCCCAACTCAGGAAATCTGTCTTTTGGAGGTTTTCCAGTTGAAACATCTTACTGGTAACATCTGACCTCCGAGTTCAAATGGAATGCAGCATGAACAGCTGTTATGAATCTGTACTGCTTGTTCTCCACTGGATTGTGACCCACTGCAGTCTTAATGAATATCTGTAATTTTAAAGAAGACACGTGTAATACGCTGATTTCACGTTTGTAAACATGCACCGGGGACCTGGGGGATGTTCCACAAAGTAGGATTACATAATTGTGACCTCATTGTAGTGTAATTATAATAAGAGGGATCATAGTGCCTTGTTAGGAATCCTATTAAGTTCATTTTTCACGATTAGCCCAGAACAAGAGGCTGCATGATATAGACTAGTACTATATTTCTGTATGTTGAGCAGTACATTAAAAACACTCGTTTACAAATGACTGAGCTCACATTCACGTGCGAGTTATAAAGACATTGCTTGCATGGCAGTATTGCAAAGGCTAGTATCGTAATCACGATTAGCAGATGAGATATCATGCAGCCCTACTGAGACACCCGAGGTTTGACTGGAATGACCTAGGGTAGGAGTGCTGTAAGGCTGGATTAGTGGACTTCCTGTTAACTGGTTTAATCTTAGTCTGAGCTGTGTAACTGTTCATCACACGTCTGTGAATACACATTATCTGACCTTCATTACCCAGAGTTCTGTGCTTGTGTTTACAAATGTGAAGTTGGTTCATTGCAGAATGCCAAAGGTTTTGAACAGTTGATTTGTGTTGCAAAATTTGCTTTTACTTTAAACAAAGAATAACAATAATGACGAGTTTCACACTATTTGTCTGCATGTTTATTTTGATTGATGTTATTTGCTCTCCAACACATACAATCGGACATCAAAAAAAAAAGTGTGAAAAATTAATTTTTTGTCCATAATTTAATTCTCAAAAAGGTAAACTCAGAAAAATTCATTACACATAAAGTAACATTTCAGGCCTTTGTGAGTTTGATTAAGCGACTCTTCAAACAGTATAAATGCTGTGTATCTCTCAGAGCTACAACTCACATGTTCCTAATATCAGCACTTGTGTACCAGAGACGACAACAGAAGTGTCTTACCTGGACTAAGGAGAACCAGAACTGGTCCAAAGTCATCTACAGAGCCTGAATGTAACTGCTGTGGAGATTATATTTATTAATTCATTTAAGTTTTATTTTTAAAAGCTCACATGAAACCTTTTAATTTGAACAACTGAAAAGCTGAGAGACCTTATGTAGTCAAAATAGCTAACTTCTCCAGGGTTCTATGTTTTCAGGTCCTCAGGGTCCTATGTTCCCCAGGGTTCTAAATTCCTCAGGGTTGTATGTTTATAGGACTCTAAGCTCCTAGCGTTCTATGTTCTCAGGGTCCTATG
>BRDA01085237.1:0-24261 GCA_036984385.1 Crenuchus spilurus
TATATATATATATATATATATATATATATATATATATATAATTAATATGTCATATTGGATCATTTTCCTCAATATATATAAATTATTAGAATAAAATAAAGGTGTCTTGCTTCAGATATAAGGCAATTTATTGAGTCGTCAAGGCACAAATAGACAAAATTCAATAACCTCTTACGTGTTGAGAAAAACTGCTTTAATTGTAGTTGTATTGAATGAATATATAAAATGTTGCCCTTCCATTGAGTTGTGAAGGTATTTGGTGCCTGACCGCTCTAGTTTCTGCCTATGCTTTCATCCCTATTCTTTCATACTTTGAATAGATGACAATCCTGCAATACTAAAAAAACAATCCAACACTACTTACATTCTGAATGTAATTTTTCTTTTTGATGGTAACCTTTTGATATAACTATTGTTAGGTTTATACAAAACCACAAATAAGAAAAAGGTTGGACATTATGGAAAATGCAAAAATAAATAAATAATCAGTGTTTCTTACATTTATTTTGACTTTTATTTCATCGCAGAGTATGAACCCAAGGTATTCAATGCTTTGTCTGATCAACTTAATTTCTTTTGTTAATATACATCCATTCCTGTGTTTCAGGCCTGCAACAGATTCCAAAAAAGCATTTACTGCTTTGTAATTTTGCCATTCCTATGCTACTTTTGCTGTCAAAAATAAAACATTCACTGTACATTACTGATATATTATGGAAACAATATTGAAATTTTAACAAAACATAGTGGAGAGAACTGTGAAGTCTAGTTGGACCTCTTATTTAACCACTGCTGGTTCATCCCAGCCTCAACCAGTTTAATTGATCACAGATCTTTATGGAATTTGCTATAAAATATCTATAGCTTACTACACTGCATAACTTACTACACTGCACTGCAGATTATAAGGCACATTCTTGTAACACATTCTTTAAAGTATGATTATTATATAGCCTAACTATGGATTCTACAACATGCTGAATGTCCTATACAGAAATGACTGGGTTGCATAGTGACTGCAAATCATTCAGCTGCTCAACAGCCTTCCAGCAAACAGCCTTTTCTGGTGCTCCAGTAAATTATTGCTCACAAGATCACACCAGCCTGCACTGTTGGATATAAACAGAATTACACCATGTACATTAGATGCATTTTTACAGAAACAACAAGACTATTTAGATTCCTGTGTTCTAATGTTTATTAGTAACAGTAACCTTGCTGCTCCAGTTCTAAATGGAAGAAGCAAAATTTGGACTCCAAACATGTCTGGGCTGATCAACTACATCTTAGGTAAGTGGGAAAATATGTAAGTTTGATTTCTGAGTGAATCATTCTATGAAATCTATTTGCTTTACTCACTCCAACATTTAGCTGAACTGATGGAAATGCTGCCTGCCTGCAGTCCTGCCAGTTTTACTCTAACATCACTCTAACTGCACTGCAGTCACGTGGCATTTGACCTGTTTGGATCTGTTTTCTAAGTAGATGGTAGTCCACTGGTGTATACTTTTGCTTTTCATTTTTATATTATATTTTATATATTAAACATTTTGAGCACAGGCTCCATGTGGATTTGCAAAGCAAAATGAACTAAACCAAATGATAGAGAAGTTATTTTACCCCCATAATGTTATCCACAACATTGAGATATACACTGTGTGGCCAAAAAAATGGTTACACATTCTAATACTTCAGTGGACCACCTTTAGCTTTGATTATGGCATGCATCATTTCCACAAGCTTCTGCAATGTCACAGCATTTATTTCTGTCCAGAGTTGCATTCATTTTTGCCCAAGATCTTGTACTGATGATGGGAGATTTGCACCACTGCACAAAATCTTCTCCAACACAATCCCAAAGATTCTCAATGGGGTTCAGGTCTGGTCTCTGTGATGGACAATCCATGTGTGAAAATGATGCATCATGCTCCCTGAACCACTCTTTTACAATGTGAGCTGATGAATCCTGACATCGTTATCTTGGAATATGTTCATGCCATCAGGGAAAAAAATCTTTGATGGAATAACCTGGTCATTCAGTTTATTCAGGTAGTCAGCTGACCTCACTCTTTGGGCACATGGAGTTGCTGAACCTCTGCAGTAACCCCAGATCATAGCACTGCCCCCACAGGCTTGTACAGTAGGTACTGGGCATCACTTCAGCCATCTCTCTTCTTACCCTGACATGCCCATCACTCTGGAACAGGGTAAATCTTGACTCATCAGACCACATGACCTTCCACTGCTCCAGAGTCCAATTTTTGTGCACCCTAACATTCTGAAGCCATTTTGGCCAGTTAGCCTCACTGATAAGTGGTTTTCTTAAGGCTACACAGCTGTTTTGTCCCAATCCCTTGAGTTCCCTTCACATTGTGCATGTGGAAATTCTCTTACGTTCACTATTAAACATATCCCAGTGTCCTGCTGTTTTTTTTTTCTACAATACAAATTCACCAAATGTTTGAGTATATATATATATATATATATATATATATATATATATATACACACACACACACACACACACACAAACACACACAAGTAATATTGATATTAATAATAATCATTTACATTTTAACTTTCATACATACAGTCTCTGTGACCCTTGGCTAATGCCAGGAAAGGAAACCATACCCCTTTTTTCCAACCTTTGGAAACCTGAAGGAGTTACAACCTTTGGAAAGCTGAAAGAGCAGCTGGAAGCTTGGTGATAAGTCCAAGTATAAAAAGCAGATGGAATGGTCATGATTCTGAGATTACATCTTGCTGTGTTCCTAAAAAGAGCCAATCATGACAGAAAACAAGACCAAAGCTTATCAAGCAATCTATCTTTGGTTTAATTTATGGCAGTTCAGAGTTAAAATATGGATGCTCAACTGCAAAGTAGATTCTGCTGTGTTAACAGATGAATTCGACAGCCACAGACTTGTCTAAAGCCAGAAGTTTCCAGACTTCCTTTTCCTGAGTGACTGGAAGAGTGTCAAGGCCTGGCAGACATATAGGTTACCTCAGCTGAACACCAACTGATACAAGATCAGTTCCTTAGTTTTGCTTTTAAAGATACTGTTAAAGATATATTTTGAGGAGCTTATCCCTAAGCAGTTATGTATTGGTTGCTGTGACATGGACATAGGGCTGACATCATAGAAAAGATACCCTGACTTTAACCACAATAACGTAATGTTTTCTTTTCTTCTGTGATTTTAGACTGACCTAAATTTTTAGATGGTAAACACACTTGGTTCTTGGCATCTATAAGCATGAATTTGGTCAATGATGTACTGCACGTACTATATATGTATGAAATATGAACTTTGTTCAGTTTAGGTCTGACAAATGAGTGCAAATAGTAATATGTATTAGCAGAGTGAAGCCTGCAGCCTATTCAATTCCATTGCCATTTAATACCAAAGACAATAAAGTTTATAATTTTCTGAAACTATGAGTTTCTTTAAAATTACTGCTTAGAAAACATACACAACAAAAAAGTGAATTATTTTGTGATGTCAGGTCCATTTGAGCCTTTACAGTTACTAACAACGTCAAACAGCAGTGTTATTTTTTACATCTATCATAAAAACTTTATGAAAACATTAAAAAAATCCATACTTAGGAGAACAATTGTAAAGCATTAAATATACAACAACCTCAAGCAGATAACTAAAAGAAAAACAGCAGTGCAGATGCCTGCCTCAAAAGACCTTTTTCCAAAAAGAAAGTGGTTTTGGAAGAAGGCCACTTTTGGCTTTCATATTCACACATTCCTATTTGTTTTTGTTCTCAAATACAAACAGATTTTCACAAATGGGTCTGGCTTGACCCACATTCTACTACTTTGTTGTCCACGTGTGGATATAGCTAGAGGTTCTGCTTGGCACGTGATTTCCATCTACATTCTTCACCATTAACAGCTCCCTTTCCTGGCCTTTACAAGCACACATGATGTTGAGATTGGAAGATCAGAAGCTGTATAAATATTTCTATACAGAAAACAGATAAAAAAAAATGTCCTGAACTGGAAATGCTTTACACAAAATGGGATAAGACCATATACATTTAGAGATGAGACTTATAGGAACACAGCTGTATTTCTACCATTTACTGTGTTAGTTCACTCTTATTTTTTCACATCACCACCACATCTGTGTCACTGCAGTGCTGTTCATGATCCATCACCCAAAAAAATACCTGCTCTGTGGTGGTCCTATAGCAATTGTGAAAACTGATGAACAAGGTGAAAGGAGGTTAACAAAGTATGCAAAGAAACAGATGAACTACAGCCTGTAATTGAAACACAACTAAGTTCACCTACATCAAGGGTTCTCAACTGGTCTTAGCCCGGGACCCACATTTCCTCATGGTCATTAAATCACGACCCCCACTGAGATTTTGGGGAGACATGACCAGCGGGGCAGGGTGCTGGAACATAAATTAATAATATGAATTACATTATTATTATTAAACTAACTAATAACTATTACGGTATTATTATTACAATACATTACTTACAAATTATTATTTATATTTTACTTGTTACTATTAATAATATACTAATAATAACTATTATGTGTTATTAATAATAAAATAATACAATTTATATTTATATATATATATATATATATATATATATATATATATATATATATATATATATATATATATATATAATTACAAATATATTAATATATTAATACATATTATTATTAAATATTTATTTAATAATGATATAACTGTTAAAAGCATGTAGCATAACATTTACCCAATCCTTTTCAGTCAACTTCACTCCAATGCATTACCACCAATTTTACACTTATGTTTGGACTGTATGATCAACAGACCTCATTTACATAAAATTATACCTTAATTCTGAGTAAAACAAGCAGAAAGTCGTAATTATTTTGACAATAGTTCAACTTAGAGGCATGTAAATGGACGGCTTATCACAGACTGGTAGCCACACGCACACAGACACAGATTCAAATGTTAAACGCTGTTTGATGGAGTGACAGCCAGGACAGTCAATCACATATTAGCAAGAAACGAGAGAGCCAATCGATGGTCTAAAATTAAACAGGCTTCAGATTGAGCAGCTTGGATTTCTGCTGGGTCCTAATGCTCAACCTGTCTCCTTTCAATACAGCGTAACATTGTTTTTGGAAGGTAAAAACTACAGGGGACCAAAACTGCCTTTTTAAAAAGTGAAAGCTACAGTACATGTCCCGTCCCACTCCCAAATTACATCCGTGCCTTCAGCTCATGAAGTCCTCTTTTAAAAAGCTCTACCGGCTTGGCTTTACATACATGTTTCATTTGTAAATGTCACATTACTTTAGATGTTTTCATACCCAGCACTTCATTACAAATAACACACTGAGGTTTCTGTCTGTGTTTGTCCTCAATGAACGAAAATCGACATTTCAAATACTCTGGGTTATATTTGTGTTTTGCCATCTTGCCTCTGAACATCATCACGAATTTAAAAAGAAGGGTAACAGGCAAACAAATGGTGGTTACCATGGCAACAAGTATGTTGCGCACGTCATACTTGAACCTTAACTTGAAGGGAGATGCTGTGGAAGGTCAAAAAATGGGCAGATTATCCTCAAAAGCCTAGCTGTAAATCTGAACTGAAGCAGTACTACAAAAAAGAGTGAGCTTAAATTTCTCCATAACAGTGAAAGGTCTGATGTTAGGCCTGTGAAATGAGGTGTGTGTGTGTTTTTTACTGACAAATAATTGTCACATAAGTCACTGCAATTGATTTTATTGTCCTTTTGGTGTATTTTATATCAAAATACAATCTGAGCTAGAGCAAATACACTACTTGTTTAGCACCCTAGCTAGCCTTACCTTATAGCTAATAATAGGTTATACTGATATGAAATTATTTTACAGCAAATACAAAATATTTTTTACAGTGTGAAGAGTCAAGCAAGGTTGTCTTGACAGTATGAAAATGCAAATGAAAAACATTGTAATTGTACATGCTAACATTAGTGTTAGCTAATTTGTAAGTTTTAGTGACTTTTCAATAAATACATTTTCTGCTTTCTTTTATTTCTCATATGTATTTACCTCAACCAAAATAATGAAAATGCACCTGTGATAGGTCTAACTGATATCAATTTAACAAATATTTAACTTTTTGGATAAAGATCTAAAAGCACCCACTGTCATAATTTAGCAAAGGTAAGTTCCTTGTTCTATTACATGAAGGAACCTATTCTTACTAGACAACAATCCCAAAATGACCTATGGTGGGAAGTCTCCTTTATGAAAGTTATTCTAATCACGTTCCTTTAAAATCTTGTGTGTAATAATTTTCTCAAAGAGTTAATTACTTGACTTCAGTAACTTTTTTAAAGAGCATGTTGTGCTTGCCTAAGACCTAATGACTGTAGTGAGAAAAACTGATAGTAAAGTAACACTAAACAAGCAGTGTGGAGAACAGCTCAAATATTAACTAATGTAGGAAATATCCTTTCCAATTAGAAATTGACTTTAGATTTAGGGCAAGTTGTATTTATATGACTGTTTGCATTACACATCTTCAATCATCAGGCCTTTGTTTACAAAAACATTTTTATCTGTTATCAAGATGTATCTTGCCATTGATTTTAAAGAGAACAAAACAATAACAGCAATTCACAAAAATGTGTTCTCTTGTCCATTGATAAAGCAACACAATAGTTAGGACACTGCCATACATAACTGGTTTATTGTAAGTGTATTTATGAAAAGAGACTGAATTGTGAACAGAATTATTGTGTAAAGAAAATAATTACACAGGAGGATGCATTTGTATAACTTCAATTACATTCATTTGATTTGCCTGATTTGGCATTTAAAATTTGAAAATGGAAAGAACAAAGCAACAGGCAGATCCCCTTAACTCTACATACCTTCATCCCACTTCTTGAACCAACTTGCTTGTACATGCAGTTTTGAACTCCACTCTCACCTGAAAGCAAACAATGGCAGATGAATGCCACATCCACTACTACACCCATGTTTATTATGATTAGGTTTATAATTATGTAACATAACATCTGATGAATTCATAGCATTAGTCACTTCATGACAAGAATGTGAACCTGCTTAAAGGATAGATATGGTTTGTAGGTGTTTCATGTCCTGGACAATTCATTAGATAATGGAGTACTGGGCATAAAGAACAGTATGTTGTCTTCTTTAACAAGTGAGTAAATTCAGTATATATGGGGCTTGGAAGCTCTCAGAATTGTTGAGTTATCTATAGTAGATATAATTGCAGAATGATAGCTGTCAATATAGATACAGGCAAACCAGCAAATTATGATGTTAACATTACAAATACAACTGCAATCTTCTTTAAACCGAAAACTTGCATCACATGTAGACTCACGTATCACCTGAGCTACTTAAAGACAAATATTGAGAACTCCAACTGAAATTGAAAATCCACAATATTTCTCTTTTAGGATAATTCCTTTTCGAAAAACATATATAATTCTACATGCGGTGTATAATACTGCAGCTTGTTTTCTATTACAAAACAGAGTTATTTTATCAAAGTCATGTTAAAAACAAGGTCAGTTTGACTCTTTCCTGAAGAAAGCTTTCTTTTTCCCTTTCAATCATGTGATGCTTCCAAGAATTACGGCACCATCTGGAATGTGCAATTGTTTAAAAATGTAAGTGCTTCATGGAATAACACAGGAATAAATTTACATGGTATGATTCTTTAATCTATCATAAACAGACTGATGTCCAATTCTTTCCAGGGACCTTTCCAGAAATTCTTGGCATTAACTTTTGCACATGGCTTTCTTTGTAGGTTTAAAGCCACATTCTCTAGAGTAACTGGGGTAATCGTTGGAAGATGATACATAGATATCTAACCATTTCAGAGGATAAGAATGATTGACAGAATGAATCCATCTATTTTGTTCTCATATCATGTGCATGCACACAAAAAGACATACATAAATTATCATTTGCCTTTCACAGCCACAGGCCAAGCCAAAGGTCTTTTGCCTTACATGACTTCACTTCATGCCTGTGTCTGTTACAGGTCATTCGAATCAATCTTTATTCCTCATGACAGTTAGATTACATTACAGCAGTGATCCCAAACTCATGAGCTTAAATGAACCTGAATATAGAACAACGGTTGTTACGCTGCATGTCTAATATCAATTCATCATGGTAAGATAGTAATAGTAGAGTACTGGAGAACAATCTTGGCTACTAGGAATAGCAATATATTCCTCCTCTTAAAGTATTCACCCAATGTTGACACAGCTTAAGTTGAATAAAGACTAGACACTAAACACTCCCATTGCTATGCAGTCACAATGAACTCATTCTTCTGGTGATAATACACTACAGTAGACTACGCACAGTAAGCTACTTACATAACTTTTTACACTACTTGCATAATTTAAATTTTCAACTTGTCGCAAGTTTAGTGGGAACGTAAAGACATAGGAAAACATGAATGTAGACTTAACAAAATCTGAACTGCCAATCAGAACTAATGCATAGCACTTGATTTTTCCCCTTACTTTGCTGTTCTCTATCATCTCCTATATGCATTTTGCACCTAACAAAACAAAGGAAAGACCATTACCGAATTTACAGTAAAGGTGGTGTAGACGTCTGGAACCCATGGGCGAAGTTGGGGCTTTCTGCCTGTAGTAAAATGGTAGGAGACCTTTCATCCGCAGAGGATCCATAAATTTCCACAGGGGGCTAATTAACCTGGGGCATAGAAAAAGGTAGGATAAACAGAGACAGGAGTGACAAAGAGAAAAAACAGGCAAAGCCATGCAACACTTTGCACAAATAAAGCCATTGCATGCGATGAGAGTAAACATGTAATAACCCTTGTAGGGTTTGGCAGTAGGATGACAATAAAGGAAGGGAAAAGGTAATATTCTAAAGTAATGCACTGCAATGAAAACTTTATTTTAAACTTAAAAATGTGCTGCAGCACTGTGGAAAATAAAATTCAAAATGCTTTGGTCATTTGTGCTAAGTACAGTGATCCCAAAAGACTTGCTGACAGATTTGATATGATACTTGCAAGAACCAAACTGCTGGTTGGTGAGTGAAACTAAGAAGCAGAGCAAGTTGACAAGTTGAGTACACATATAAAAATTGCAAAGAACTGTGTCACTAAACATTATGAGAAAGAACTGATCTTCATCTTTCATGACATTAAATATAAAGTTCAGGTCCTGAATGGCTCAGCAGGCTAAGACGCTGACACTATGACCAGAGGATTGCGAGTTCGAATCCCAGTCATGCTGTTTGCCATCAACAAACAAGAGAGCAAAAATTGGTGAGTAGATGGCGCTCTCACTCAAACATTGCAATGTCTATTCGGAGCTGGGAACCCTGCACTTTCCTCTGAGCGTGTTGGCTCCCCTGTGACGAGTATATCAGTGGTAGTTTGAAAAGAGGCGGTGGCTACATCACACGCAGCAGAGGAAGCTTGTGCATGTCTTCACCCTCCTAGAGTCAGGGACAGTGCAAAGTGATGGTGAGAGCCCCCTAGCAGAAGGGATGAGTTAATTGGCAACTACAACATTGGGAAGGGGAGAAAATTGGCAATAAATAAATAAATAAATAAAGTTCTTACTGTGAGTACCTACAAGAAAATACAGAGCGGTTTTTCCTTTCATCTTTCAGGTTGATCATTCAGGCTGGATGGCTCGTGGTTGTGGGTTGTTACTTTTCAAATACTAATGGCCACCATTTATCAAGGATCTTGAAGTAAGAATTAGGATCACATCTCACATATTTCTGCTCAGTGTTCCATAAAACACACAAGCTGATCCCAGATCAATTCATACTGTGCAGCTTCTTAACCTCTTAAACCTGGATAGGGTCACAATGAGTCTCCCTATGCCTTCATTGGACACAGCATTACACTGATTTAACCATAGCAGAGCACCAATTCATCACTGGGCACACCCCGGAAGAAACCCATTCAGACACAGGAAAAACATGGAAACACCACCCAGATGGGGACTTGAACCCAAGACAAGTTGAGAGAAAAGTATGGAAACCAGTAAGCCACCATGCTGTCCTGATCTCATATTCTCAGAAGGACTGGGGTCAAGGCTTAACTAGGTCTTTGTCTTAGAATTATTGTGAATTCACTTCACTTTAATTGACATGTACTTACAGAATCGTTCAGAAGGCATTGTAAAAGCAAATGTCCGGAGTCATGTCTCATGGGATGGGCAAATATGGATTGTTCCGAAATGCTGAATTGCTGGGAACATAAAGAGCTACTAGGGAATATGGCTTTGTATTTAGGATCACCAAGCTAACTTCAAGTACTTTTAGTGTTTAATGTCAAGTCATGTTTTTGTTGCATTAAATAGGCAGAAGACAGAATTTTTTTGACTCTTCATATACTTGCAAACTACATCTTTGTACACTTCACCAAATGTAATGAATTTAACTGTAATGCTCAGCTTCACACTGTGACTTGGAACTGCCTGACGCCCCCAATGCATCCACAGTTCCCACAGAGGATATATGATCTTTCACTCCACATCACCCACTGCTACTCCTTCATTTTAGATTAATACATTCAACATTCATAAACTCACAACAAATTCTGCTTTTTGTCATTACCTGCAGTCTGTATGTTTAGTTTTCTTCAGCTTTACATCAGTTTGGCTATTTATGTATGTTTTTTCAACTAATATCTGACTTCTGGATCATCATTTTTTATGAACATGAATTGTTCCAACATGTTTGGTTTTATGTTTGGCAAAAGCTCTACGTAGATATCTCCTTTCAGCTTAAAGCCACAATGAATCTGATAGCTATGAATAAAGGTTTTGTTAAATGCACTAGGCAGAAGTTCCCTTTGCACAATTTTCTGTTATGGTACTTAGTCACACAACCTACACAACTCATCTGATTCAAATGCACAAATCAAGGGGTCTAAAGCAAACATTAAACTGTAAAAATTTTAACAGCCTATCGA
Source organism: Crenuchus spilurus (assembly GCA_036984385.1). Classification (NCBI taxonomy): domain Eukaryota; kingdom Metazoa; phylum Chordata; class Actinopteri; order Characiformes; family Crenuchidae; genus Crenuchus; species Crenuchus spilurus. The sequence continues at coordinate 10,991 of BRDA01085237.1, forward strand.
CAACCTTTAAATAAAAGTGAAGTGAAAGTTACACATTGACCACTTATAAACTCACACTAGTGGGCAGTGAGCATGCTCTAGAGCAGTGGGCAGCTATATCCATGGAACCCATTAGTTGGGGGTTAGGTGCCTTGATCAAGGGCATTTCAGTGAGGTGCTCTTAGTTTAGGGGACCAAACTGGCAACCTTCCTGGTTCCGAGCTGGTTCCTTAAACACAAATCATTGACTTACCACTTGTGCATTTTGACAAACTCTAGCGATTGCGTTCTACCACAATGATTACACCAAACTGCATTGATTTTTAACTCCATTGTTATTTTTATTTTATTTACTTTTTTTTTAATAAAGATTAAAGTAGACTGCTGTAGGTGTGGAATATAGAATAGATGATTTTTAACATTTAAGGTGCAAATTCCCACTTGCACTGTCATTTGTACATCTAGATTTAAAATGTTTCAGTAAAATCAAGACTCTTTGCTGATTTATTCATTCATTTCATTCAGAGTAGAAGAAATATGGAGTTGTTGCAAAAATGACCCATCTACCCCACTTAAGTCTACATTTGATCAGCTGAGAGTGATGACTAATTCAGCATCAGTCTACATAATAAATGCTTTTATGCACTTGCATGACACCAAAAACCTACATAGCCCATATATCAAGATGGGCTATCACTGTACAACTTACTTTCAAGGATGGGATTAAAATTCTGCTGGAAAATGAATACTACTTTGGGAAAGATCCAGTAAATCATGTTCTTTATACCTCCGGCCTGTGGGCAGACAGTGTCACACTGGGAGATTTGGATGGGAATAACATAAGTCTCATTTTTGCAGATCAGCAATGAACCTCCCATGTTCTGAGAAAGAGTCTGGCAAGGAGGTCCATCCAGGGATGTTTAGATTAAGTCTGATGAGTGATGATTTCTTAAACTAATAAGACAGGCTAAAACCTGTTTAAATATGCCAAAAGAGATTCTAATTTTGATTCTAAAGATTGTGGCAATATGTGATTACATATAAACCTGTATATTACTGCCACTGTCAATATAATGTATTTTTGTAATACTAAGTTGCATCAAATAACGTTTTGCTACCCAGATGTTCAGGTTACAGTAGACTGGTATGACTTCCTTTTTGAGGCCCAATTTCTTTTCGCTGTAAAAGCACATAAATTGCCAAGAATAATACTGAGTTATGGGCATCATGTCTGTAACTGCTGTATAGTTATATCCTACAATATATGGTAAAAAGTTCTCTCTGGTTTCGTGATCATTGAAGGGTTCAAATGCCAAGACTCATTATTCCTCATTTTTACTTTAATTACTGTATATCAGTCCCCAACAGAATGAAGTTCAGAAATGCTATACCTGCTTTTCAGAGAACAGTGCGGTAGACATTTTTCAACATCTACCACATATACTTCTATCTTGCTTAAAACTGAATAAAATAAAAACTACGGTGTTGTAGTGTGCAGTTTTGCTGTGTTTTTTAATGGTCAGTATCACAGATTGTTGCAATATGAATCTGAGCTCTTTAACAAATCACATTTAAATGAAATTGACATTCAGATTAATTACATTACAATCCAAACTACAACACAGATGTTTGATATTTTGTTGATTATATAACTTATAATTGATTTTATACAGAAATAATCGCACACAATAATCACTGCTGTTTTATATTGTACAATCCCAAATTCACATTTTATTCACAGTAGAACGTACAACATATATCAGATGTTCAATGTGATGCATTTTAACATTTCTAGGAAAATATAAACTCATTTAGATCTTGATGGCAACAACACATCTCAAAAAAGTTGGCACTAATGAAATGGCTGCAGTGCAGTCTCGCTGAAAGATATTTTCTAGAATGGTTTAGAACTGCTGAAAATACTGTGGGGAGGTGAAGTGCCAAATGCTAAAGTGTCATGGCTTTGTCAGAAGCTGGTACAGGTTATGTTGTCTTACATACTAGTATTGGTCCACACAGGGGAGAAACATGTGAGAAAATCAAGCAGTATAAATGTCAGGATGTGTTAAAGGAACTCTAATTATCAAGGAGTTCCCTGGAGTTTGCTTCATGCTACTGATGACAAAAACAAGATGTGAAACAAAAAAGAGACAAACATGCCTGTACAGGATTTAGACAAGCAAAAGTAAGTTACATAGTGATCTCAAAGCTCCCTTATGACTGTAGAAGACTCCACATGACTGTACAGGAAAACTGAATCTAATTAATGAATGTTACACTTATATAGCGCCTTTCTCAAACCCAAGGACGCTTTACAATCAACACACTCCATTTACACACACTCAACCACACACATCGGCGAGAAGCGGCAGCCAATCACGCACAACATACTGTCAACCGGAAGCAACCATCATCCAGGACAGAGTGCCAACCATATCTGGGCATACATACATACATTCATACACATTTATTCACACACATCAGGGTAATTTTAGAGTAGCCAATTCAACTGATCTCCATGTTTTTGGACTGTGGAAGGAAACAGGAGACCCCGGAGTAAACCCACGCAGACACAGGGAGAACATGGAAACTCTGCACAGATGGGGACTCGAACCCAAAGCCTCAGTGCTGAGAGGCGAACGTGCTAACTAGTAAGCCACCGTGTTGCCCCTAATGGGATCTATTTGGTTATAATGGCTCATATTGCTTTTGTGTAAGTAGAAAGTCTTGACCAAACTTTTTACGACAGTCCAGATAATTCAGGATTCAGAAAAGTCAGTGTCACAAGTGCTGTTAGCTCAGTAACAATAGCAGTGATTAACGTTAAAGACATTGCCCCATCTAGTAAGTTAACAAACATGAACCCTACGACAACATAAAAAAGGTCATTTTTTCTCACTGCATCTCTATCAGAAAAATATATGCTAAATATATGGAAAACAATGAAAAATGTTTATTACAACTGCCCAGAATAGAAAACACACACAAAATCTGTGATGATGACTCATTTTGTTTCCAAAAGCAACAAGATTACAGAATCCATCTTTGCACCATACAACCTAGTCTATTTCCTACAAAGGGCATGAGTGGTGTTCTTTGCATCATGGTGCATTTACTAAGTTGCTATCATTTAGATGCAGCCCCTCTATTATATATGTCATCTCTGCATTACACAGTAGTCCCATACTGAACACATGGAATGTCATATGACACAGCTTAGATGAATAATGAAGGAAGCCTGACACAAAGTGACCTCAGAGTGACATGGACAATAAAGCATATGTCCAACACATTCATGCTGCAATAAAATAGATCAAAAATGACTCCCAAGAAATTAAGCTTTTAAAAGCAGGTCAGAAAAAAGTGAGAATTGGACTGCAGTGTATAACAAAATCACATCCAAACATCTCACTGCAAATTAGGTGTGAGGAAAGTGGAGAGAGATGGAAAAAGGTTGAGGGGGCAAAACGTGAGCATGTGGAAGCAATTACGTGCCACATGCGGGATCGGTTAGCTTAAGGGTTAGCGGGGGTGCCGGGTGCCTTTACACTGCAGAGGCGGCAGCCAAGTCTGTTTCCCCACTCAAACCACCACACCCCACCCTTTTTGCTCTCCATCTCACTTCAGAAAAAGACTACACAGCTCTGCACCCGCAATTTCCCTGAAGAACTCTGCCAGGGAGAAGGGTAAAAAAAAGTGTCTCCTGATTCCAACTATGACCTACTTGCCTAAACCAAGATGCTTGCTCATGGACGAATCCTACATGGGACTGTAATATGGAGCATGGAGAGCTCGTTGCTGGGAGGGGTCAGGAGGTTATTGATATTGTTAGACTAAGGGGACTGTGCAGAGGCATAAATAGCTGGAAGGAGCTTTCAGGTCTCGCAGTCTCTCTCAGGCAGCCCAGGCATAGGTGACCTCCACTCCTCTCTTCTGCAGAAAGCTCATCTGTCTCTACAAAGCCAGTAAGTGATATTAATGCTCTACTTTATCAAATATGTTGTGACAATCTTAGTTATTGTAGTCATAAATCTAGGTGAAGCTAGCCCAAATATTAAATTGTTACAGTGGTGCACTACAAGTAGATACAAGTATGCACATGCAATATCTATCATTGCAGGTTAGAAGGAAAAAGAACTTGAAAAAAGTTAAAAAGGACAAGTGGGTGGGGAGTATAACAATACTTTACCACAGTTATTGTGATGTCTTTTTCAGGTATATTTTAGATAACTTAAGTAGTCCTATTTAACTGAGTTTATTGCAGTTTTAGCACAGATTTTGAATCTGAATGAAAATCATTGCAATCATAGTTTCTGGAGGTATTTCTTAAATGGAGCACTACTGGAGATTTTTCAAACATTAGAAAAACTAAATATTGTAATATTTTTGTATTATGTTTTGCTAAAAATGTCTTAAAATATTGTGATATTTATGCCAAATCTTCCATCACTATTTACAAGCAGTATCTATAAAAAATGTAAAACACATTTCATATACAGTTTTAATGCATATCTACACTGCATAAACAATCTACAATAAATCATATATAAATGATGCAATCTGAACATGTGCATGAGTAGAAGTAATATCTGCCACACAAGAAATGAAGGCAAAAAAAATTCTCTGGGGATTTCGACTTAAATTATTGCATCATATTCATAAATTTACTTACCAAAATGTCTCACTGCTAATGTGGCTTAATCTTCTGAGAATTGGTTAAGCACATCCATATTCTTTCCTCATTAGGAAATATGTCATAAATATGCCATATGGCTGTTCAAAATCCAAAGACAAAGTGACTGCCTACTCACGTGTTTTGCCTAATTACTAAGACAGGCCTTTAGATGTCAGTTATGAAGACATGGCACACAGAGCAAGATCAGCATGTTTTCTTAAACCATTTCTACAGTATAATAATCAATACCTCAGCCAAATCATTATTTTCACAATGCAATCTCCATGTCATTATCCTCTCAGAGAAATGGAAAAGATGAAGTCTGCATGTGTGAAAGACTGGCTGCAGTGGTTCACCCTAACACTGACCATGCTGAGTGGACTCAATGCCATGCCTGTGAGCGAGGAATCTGTGTGTTCGGCACCATCCACAGCCAAGTACAGCTTGACGTTTATAGGCAAGTGGAGCCAGACTGCCTTCCCCAAACAGTACCCTGTTTACAGGCCCCCTGCTCAGTGGTCTCCACTAGTTGGTAAGTGGAATGCTCTGGAAGATGTGACTAAGAGATTCTGAGTTCAAAAGGCTTCTGAAAAGCATAATGATTTTTTGTCATTAAACAGACACAAAAGATACCATCATTTATCTTAAGTAGCATAAAAAATATCAAGATACCAAGCTGATGTTTTAATCTGCCCATAAATGCAGATTCAAACATGAACAAATTATTAAGATTTTTTTATTAAGCTTAAAACAAGGGTATCATTAATCAAACAGTCATTATAGAATACACTCTTGAAAATAAGGTGCTAAAAAGGCTCTTTGAGAGATGCCATAGTAGAGCCATTTTTGAGTCCTTAAAAACTATTTCTGTAATAGAGATTGTGCGTGTGAAGAACATATAAATTGGTAAAGAACCTTTACATCGTTCAAAGAACCTTTTGTCACACCTTTATTTTAAGGGTGCTGTATACAGTTAAATGAGATTAGCAGCAGAACACTGAATATTTACTACATTTACTAAATAAATGATATAATGTCCCATATATGTATATATTAAAGTATATAAAAAAATAACATGTAAATGAATGTGATGCTCATTCTTTAGGGGTAACTCACAGCTCAGACTATCACATCTGGCAAAAGAATGAATATGCCAGTAATGGGGTGAGAGAGTTCTCAGAGAAAGGAGAAGCTTGGACCCTGATTAAGGAAGTGGAGGCAGCTGGAGAGCGCATCCAAAGTGTATACGGCCTCTTCTCCACACCAGCTGTGCTGGGAGGGACTGGCCAGACAACCACAGAGTTTGAAGTCTATGCAAGACATTCATTTGTAAGTTCAATACTCAATACTGTGCAATATCATGAAGACACTATATTTCTCTCTTATGGTATATTTTAACACACAGCATATATTCAAGGCTCACTCTTTAATGATATTTTCCAGCAAATCTGCAATTTAATAACAAAGTCAAAATGTATAACTTCATTTTTGTAAAATGTGTATTATATATATTATTACAACTAGTACACAGTAAATTTGTCAGTGTTAAATCAACACCGTTAGAGTTAAATCAACACTGAGGGTGTCAAAATGTAACACTCTCAGTGTTAATTTAACTCTAATAGTGTTGATTTAACACTGGCAGATTTACTGTGTATTTATTATAACATTGTAGATACAATGAATAATGTAATTACTCTAGATAGGCCAGCATTTCTATTCTCAGGACCACTTTTGAGTGTAACACACTGTTTATACTGAATGGATGGATGAATAGTGAATATTTAATACCAAAATGTACAATTAAAGAGAACTCATTTATGAGGACTAATGAAATCTTCCAAGGAAAACCTTTGAAGTAAAAGTGCCAAATGATGTGAGCCACAGGCAATTTCAAGGTACATATAGACTGTAAACTCAACAGAACTAACAGTGTTCTTATTTTACAGTTGTCCTTCATTATGCGAATTGTGCCAAGTCCGGACTGGTTTGTTGGGGTAGACAGTCTAAATCTGTGCGAAGGAGACCATTGGAAAGAAAACATAAGCCTTGACCTGTTTCCTTATGATGCTGGCACAGACAGTGGCTTCACATTTTCGTCGCCCAACTTTGAGACCATTCCACAAGACAAAGTGATACAGGTAACCCTGAAGGGCTGATAACGCTGCCCACAAATTTCATGTTTCAGTATAAAAACTGTCCACAAAATTTATAGTAGCAATATTTATATTTAATAATATCTTCAAGTATAAGTACAATGTAGCTATAGTGCTGTAAGATACTTTTTAGTCAGTATTTCAAGTATTTTTGCAACAATAATGAGTAAAGAACAAACAATATAATGCTGTAACATACATACGTTTTTGCTCTCTGCCTTGAAATGTTATGTAACTCAATATATAACAAGGCACTATGGCTATTAATTTTATTATAACATATATTACTCTTTCAGCTAATCATGTTACAAGAATGCTATATATATGTTATTCCTGTCTAAATACATTAGAATAATTTTAGATATGTATTCTCTATAATTATATATTACTCAAAACACTGATTCTAAATATTTAGTCTTTTAATCAGGATCAATATCAGAGGTCATGAATTATACTGTTCTCTCTTGTCTTTGGCAGATTACATCATCATTTCCAAGCCACCCAGCTAACTCTTTCTACTATCCTCGACTGAAGCATCTCCCCCCAATAGCCAAAATCATACTCACCAAGATCAAAAGCAATCAGATCTTTAATCTGCCCATCGAGCCCACACAGTCCAATCAGATCCCCACTGGAAATGAAATAGACGAGTCTCACATAAGTAAGTGCTGAAATTTGAATACAAATGAATTCACAAAAATATTTTCATACAGAAGACACTTTTGTATTAAGAAAGTTTGTGACTTAAACAAAAAGCAAAAACAAGGAGGACAGAATATAATTCACATTAAATCCAAATACCATGTGCTGAATTCAGACCTACAGTGCTGAACTCAATCTTATATTCATGTCCAGTTGGTCTTAAATGAACACTGTGTGCAATTTACTGTAGGAGACAACGAAGACTTGAACAGATTCAATTCAAACATGTCTACAAAGCTTTTAGTGTGTACACTGACAGCACTGCAATATAATGGACTTATTAAAGAAATGAAAGCAAATAAAAAACTTTTGAGAGAGCCCTAACACAGGCTTATAGCAAATTGTCAGCAAAATTGTTCAAAACACTCCCATAGTGACCAAAACAACAAACTCCAAACAAGATTACTGGGGCCAGCCCATGTGGAAGATTTCAGCCACTCAGCAGTCAGGAAGTGTTTGTCATGGAAACAAAGTGAGATGTCAAGCCTAGAAATCCTTTCATTTCCATGTTCCTTCACTCTGCTTTTCTAATTATACCAAAACTTCAACCTGTGATAGAGATCAACCTTTTACAAGATCATGACTTCTGGAAGACACCAGAGGAAGTGAGGATTTCCATTCTAGCTCAATATGAAGAATATCTCCTAATATTTATTTTTCAGTAACATATGAGAGACATTAAGAGTAAATTACACAGCAGGGAAACACAACAGGGATTTGGTTACATTAAAAAATAGACATCTGCTCCTTGTAATTTTTCCAAGTTTAGCTGAATTACAACATCTTGTGTAAACTCAAAATGTGATGCTGCTCGATGACTATTTTCATTGTGTGGTGTTTATCCAGTAATCATTCAAAATGATGATATATAGAGATTCTTATTGCTATGTATTATTAATATGATATACACTGCAAAAAAATAGTTGTGGAGGTTTTCAAAAAGGACATTTTAAATAATTGACCATAAATGAGAGATATGGACAATACTGCTTCATTAGAAAATGAAACCAGTTTAACCTGATTTAAGTGAATAAGTAAGTAAATACACAGAAATTTAAAATGGGATGTAACAATGCACTAATTTTCTAGTGCACACTGTCAGTTTTGTGTTGCAATATTTCAATATTGTTACACCACAAATAATGACAGTAAGAATGTAATTATTCATAAATCTGATTAGCATATAGGGTGACACTTATTTTGTCATTTTGTTATTTGATATATATATATAATTGTGATATCTTTAGAAGATCTGAATATAATAATAATAATAATAATAATAATAATAATAATAATAATAATAATAATAATAATATAAAAATATGTGTAGTGGAGAGTCTGTAACCATAACTGTTCAATAGTGTATGTACGAAAAAGATCAATTAAATTAAATTATGAAATATTAATGATATAATTATATGTGTATAATTAGCATAAGTAATCATGTTAATGTATCAGTTATTGTCAATATTTGTAAGTTACAACACCTCTGATTGAGATAAAAGAGATAAAATAGTTTTAATAAAGTAGATGTTAACTGCTAAAAAGATTTAAAAATACATATAAATATGTATACTTGTAGATATAAAAGCATCAATGTACTGTAAATGCATAAACCTCTTCTTTAACCAGTGACCCCAGAGAGATTTAGTCATAACTCATTAGCCATGCCTCATAATTTTTGGATAGCAGTACATTTCCACAATCCTCCCAGACATTTTTGTAACATTTCCACTGTATGTATCCCCAGATACTCCTCTTGATTGTGAGGTGTCTGCCTGGTCTCCTTGGGGTCTGTGCAAAGGACAGTGTGGAGAGAAAGGAGTAAGACATCGAACACGTTATATTCACATACAGCCAGCTAACAACGGTGCTGTCTGCCCTCCTCTGGAGGAGGAGAAAGCCTGTGTCCCTGACAACTGTCTGTGAAGACCTGCTAAATTTTTCCTCTCAGTGTTCGTCCATGTAAAACATAATGTGGTTTGGACTACAGACTGAAAATAAGGATTCTGAAAGACATGACAGTTTCAAGACAATTCCATAAAAAGTGTCTGTACAGGACTGTCCAAATCAAGATTTCCACGCTGACTAAAGCAATGCCCTTATAGAACAGGATTAGTGGTTTAAGTAAATAAGTCCATTTGTTTTTAATAAGAAAATGCTCCAGAGTACATTAAAACTATAAACTGAAGTCAAAATAAGTCCAACCCTCAAAAAAAAATAAAAAAATAAATAAAACGATTTTGAGTGTGTTTCGAAAAAAAATATTCACACCAGTGCAAGTACTGGTTACTCAGTTACTTGTTGTATATCAGGTACAGGGAGAAAGCAGCATTAGATAGGCTATGCCTTTCTTTAACTTTCTATGCTATAGAAAGTAACTAAAGTTGTGTTGAACTGATTCCCTTGTGTTGAAAGGCTGTCCAATCAAGGAAGAAACTGAGTAATTAACCCAGTTAAGAAATGTTAAATCTGGTCTACAATGTCCTGTATGTGTTGTTAATGTTTGTACATTTAATGCAGTAAATTGTACATATAAACTGTAAATATGAACAAATAAAATGTTTCTTCTTAACTTGTGTTCATGAGCAAATTTCCTAAAAGCCAGTGAGTTGTTATGCAGCGTCCTTTATGTGAAAGAACATGTAATAAGTGAACTATTTGTATTTCTTTATCAACATATTTCAGCACACGCTGTGGCCTTATCACTCTCTTTTCTTCTGACTTTGTTTGAGTATGAAGAAAATACAGGTGGACATTTCACATATTACAGTGTACATTTCTCACAGTGGCATAGTGCTCACCTAAAGCTATCTATTTCATAGCATTCTTCTTTTCAAATTCTCTACCTTACTTCTGAAAGGAAATCTAAGTCTACTAAAATGAATTTAATCTGGACTTGCCTCCAGATTACATGCTTTGTTAGACTGGCTTCAGGAATGTACTTTGAACTGGTTCAAGAAAAGGAAAAGTGCATTATTGAGGAGATTCCAGAGGACACCCTGGTCACAGGTGAGAAAAAGTAAAATATATAATTTATATGTCCTGCTGTATGTATCTGACATGATTTAAATGACATACTAGGATGTTGTGATAGATGATTACAATCATATATTTCTATTAGCAATGTAACACTGAAATTGTTTATACATAAGGGAAAGCTCTTACTGAAGTGTGCATGCAAAAGAAAGCTACAAAATATTCTCTTTTCTTCAGGTTATTTCTTTTTAGAGCACTGGGATGCGAAGAAGCAGGACCACACTCCACATCTTGGTGTAACGGTTACTGTTAAAGACCCTCACTATGAGGTTGGAGAAATTAATTGCATTATTACTTATATAGATTTGATGACATATCTGTCTGTGCTACTGAATGTCCAGGAGATCAACTTCCATTCGTTATTGTGTTATTCAACACAGGTATTGTTGATGAAGCGTTTTGGTAGATATGGAAAATTCACCTTCACGTCCCCTGCCTCTGGTCAGCATTTCTTGTGTGTGAAATCAAACACTACAAGATTCTCTGTGTTTGCAGGTGAACGGTTGGTGAGTTGTACATTTGTTTATAAACTAAACCAGAGAGGGTCTGAATGTAAAGGAACTGTATAAAGGTTTTGCTTGTTGCAGATTGTCACATACATCTCATGTTAACTGGAATGTTGGTCACTCCAACCAAGCTGCATTTGTTTGTGTCTAATAAATATATTAAAAAGAAATATCATATTCACCAGGGAGTACATGATAAACTGGCCATGGCCTAGTGGTAAGGATCGGGTCTTGTGACCAGAAGGTCGCCGGTTGGATCCCTAGACAAGACATGACTGAAGTGCCCTTGAGCAAGGCACCTAACCCCCTAACTGCTCCCTGGGCGCCGGTGGATAAAGGCTGCCCACTGCTTCGGGCACAAATTCTCACAGCCTAGTGTGTTCACTAGTGTGTGTGTCTGTGTGTGTTTCACTGCACGAAAGGGTTAAATGCGGAGGTCAAATTCCGTTGTGTGAAAAATCACATTGGCTAAATTGGTTGATCTTAATCTTAATCTATAATAACTTGCAATGTCTGATTTGAGTTTGCCTGAAATTCGTACTTTATTCCTAATATTCAGAAGGTACATCTAGATGTCCAGATGGGGGAGCATGCCATTGATCCTAGTGCTGAAAAGGCAAAAGACACTGTCAAAATGATGGAGTACAAAATGAAGCACCTCATCGACCAAATCCAGTACATTAGCAAACAGCAAGACTTTCAGAGGGTGAGAAAGCATGGACACTGACAGCTAAATTACTTTTCATTACAGAAACAAGAATTAGTGTTAATTTTGAGCGTGCTTCCAAATTTGTACTGACTGGGCCATTAAGTGCAATTTATAACTGTTTATTGAATTGTTAATTGCAGGAACGGGAGGAAACATTTCGCCTGATGAGTGAACAAACAAATGGAAACGTTTTGTGGTGGGCAGTTATCCAGACATCAATACTACTCACTGTTGGGATCTGGCAAATAAGGAGTCTGAAGAACTTTCTAATAGAAAAGAAGTTGGTCTAAGTACTTTATGGTTAACAGTGTTTGCCATCAACCGTGTAAATTAGCCTAAGTAAGCGTGACTCAGTACATAGATAAACATACACTGCCTACTTGACACATTGATGTTTGTCAGTTTTGCTACTTAAACTTAAGAAAAGGGTTCAAAAATCATATTTACATATTTTCCACCAACCACAAATGTAGTCATGACATGTTTGGAGTAAAAAATTTGAAACTCTGAAGCTAACATTGCTAACAAATATTATAACTCATCTAAACAGACCTCAGATGTTTATATTTAAGTATATCAGAGAAAGATCTTTCAACCCACATCCAGATCTAAACTCTCAGTTGATGTGGTTTAGGGCAGATAGTTAGTTTTTGCAATCAGTTAAATGCATGTCTATGACGGCGAACACAACATTCAGCATGATGTTTGTTCTTTTTCTAAAGCTTGTTCTAAGTCCTAAAACACAAAGAGTAGTCTGTGAAAATTTAATTAATATCTGGATGTGGTTTGAGCTGGTTGAGAGAAATTTTGTATTTTGGCAGAAATGATTGGGCTATTATAGAGATCCCAGAATGTGTATGTATGTGTATGTATAAACACTGCTCAAAAAAATAAAGGGAACACTAAAATAACACATCCTAGAGCTCAATGAATAAAATATTCCAGTTGAAAATCTTTATTTATTACATAGTGGAATGCGTTGAGAACAAAATAACATAAAAATGATCAATGTAAATCAAAATTATTACCCCTTGGATGTCTGGATTTGGAATCATACTCAAAATCTCATACCACCCTCATGGAGTCTATTTCTGACTGTTTGAGCAGAATTATGGATATTAGTGGCCTGCTGGAGGTAATTTTGCAGGGCTCTGGCTCTGCTCCTCCTGTTCCTCCTTGCACAAAGGAGGAGGTAACGGTCCTGCTGCTGGGTTGTTGCCCTCCTAGGGACCCCCCTGTGTCTCCTGGTGTACTGGCCTGTCTCCTGGTATCTGCTCCATGCTCTGGGCACTGTGCTTACAGACACAGCAAACCTTCTTGCCACATCTTGAACTGATATGCCATCCTGGATGAGCTGCACTACCTGAGCAATTTCTGTGGGTTGTAGACATTGCCTCATGCTACCTCTATTGTGAGAGAACTGACAAAATGCAAAAGTGACCAAAACATCAGCCAGAAAGGATGAGAACAGAGAAAAGGTCTATGGTCACCACCTGCAGAACCAC
>BRDA01085245.1:0-16344 GCA_036984385.1 Crenuchus spilurus
ATATTGACATTTGCCATCTCCACATCATTGCATTCAGTTTTTATTCACAATTTGTATAGCGTCCCAACTTTTTTGGAATCCGGTTTGTATTTTTCCATGTATTTGAAAGGGATTCATTGTAAAATAAGCAACAACAGCATGTAAATTTTACTGAATGCATTAGTTTATTAGTGATATGATCATGTTAGTTTAGCAGAAAATTGCTGTTGGGTTTACCAGTTTAAACTGTTTTTTTATATACATACATTATACTTATATAGCACCTTTCTAGACACCCAAGGATGCTTTACAATCAACACACTTCATTTACACACACCGGTGAGAAGCGGCAGCCAATCGCGCACAGCGTACTCTCAACCAGAAGCGACCGTCCACCTGGAGGACTGCATCGAGCACTAGGGGGATCACCCAGGACAGAGTGCCAACCATATCTGGGCATACATACATTCATACACACCAGGGTAATTTTTTAGAGTATCCAATCCACCTGATCTCCATGTTTTTGGACTGTGGGAGGAAACCAGAGACCCTGGAGGAAACCCACGCGGACACGGGGAGAACATGGAAACAGATGCACTCGAACCCAAGACCTCAGCGCTGAGAGGCGAACTAACCACTAAGCCACCGTGCCGCCCATTCAAACCTGTAAGATTTACAGGTTCATCTGTAAAATGTTTTACATTTTTACTGTATTTTGTATGAAATTATTCTGGTAACCACAGCTGCCGGGTTTTTTCCATAAAAACAACATATTTTTTTTTACAGTGTAGTGCTTGCTTAAGTGTTGAACAAAGAGATGCTCTTCAGTCTGTGTTTGAAGACAGTGGGAGTTCTTTCTACAACCTGGGCACCAGGACAGAGAAGAGTTTTAATTGTCTTTGTGCAGTAATGGAAGCTCGAAGGGTTCGAGGTGTGACCCGAGACTTAACCATTGCCTTTAGGTAGACAGGGGTTGGTCTATTTGTAGTCAAGAATCCAGACGTTGAACAGCTACAGGAAGCCAGTGAAGTGAATGCAGCAGTGGAGTGATGTGAGAGAACTTAGGTTGATTGAAGACCAGATGAGCAGCTGCATTCTGGATCAGCTGCAGGGGTCTGGTGGCAGGAAGAACAGCCAGGAGTGAGTTGTAATAGTCAGTTATAGGTTAAAATATAAAATTACACTGCACTGGAAAAAATCATGTGTTGCATTTACTTAAAAAAAATCAAGGCAACGTTTTGCACCAATTATTTAAAGTAAATTCAACTTGATGAATTTTTAAGCAAGTTCAACTAAAAATGTTTTGTTACACCAACTCAAATGTATTAGATTCATACAACAAAATATTAGGTTAAGTCAGTCTAACTCAACAAATCCAGCTCAATTTACATATTTACCAGACGATTTATCCAAAGCGACTTACAGTTGAGGCAAAGCGACTTACAGTTGAGGGTGGTCGTGACCTGCCCCGGGATCGAACCTCCGACCTTCAGGACACCAGACCAGATCCTTTGCCACTAGGCCACAGCTACCCCGTATTCACCATAATAAATTATAAATGTAAAAATGGACTTGTGCAAAATGTATTACTTGAATATAATTTTATTAATACATTCCTAACTCATATATCAACAATGAAAGTTTAATTCCTAAAAAAAATAGAAATTGAAAACATAAACTCAGTTCCTCAGACCCATCTTCATATTCAGATTAAGTGCGTGGGTGGAGCTACGGCGAAAATCCTCGTGGCATGGAGGTCTAGATTTGGCGCGTTCAATGGTACAGACATGCACATTCAGACATGGCGGAGACGATGACGTATCACTTAAGACAGCCTCGAATTGAACGAACTTGAATTTGACTGGACGTTGAAATAACTAAAAAAATATTTGTGCACACAATGTATTTATGTGAGTTCAGAGAATTATGGCATTCCTGAGTAGCATATACTCAATAAAATACAGTAACAGTAACATAAATGTTTTAAGTAGTATTTATTGATTCTTTTAAGTACATCTTGTTGAGTCAAAGAATCATTTTTTTCAGTGTGGCTGGTTATTTGGTCCACAGCTTTCAGTTCCATAAGACCTGGGACCTGATTTTCTTATTCTTGTAAACAGTGAAAGACTTTACATGCCAGTACAAACATGATTTTCATCAGAGAAAACTGTTCACACTGATGTAAAATTTGCTAATCACCCCTCATTTGTCTCCTCAGATATCTTCAGCTGGATTAGACACTGTCTTAGTGCTCTTTCCCAGTTTTTCACATGCTGGAGTAGGGATGGACAAGGTAAAGTCATTTATTAAGTCACTTATACACATATAATTGTTAAATCATAAATGTGTTTAGTGAATTAAACACTTCATATTATGACATTGAACTATGAGTCAAGTGTATTTAATAACACAGGTGATCTTTAAATGACAATGTTCTCAATCTAGCAATTTTCACTGTATTCTAACAGAGGAACCCAATGTCCATCTTTCTGTGGAGGAAAGTTCACCTGCGCCCTCTAACCTGAGCTCTGTAAGGCCCTGGTCTTTGGAGGAACAGCATGCAAATGGTGTCTCATCATCTTGAACACATCCAGTAGACTTGTGCTCAACAACACAGCACATTCCGTTGCCTTGGCTGTGCACAACACATCAGAAAAATCTTCCTAAATCCAGGTTCTGCATCAATTCAGCCACCAAACCAATAAAACATTTGCTTAAATGTTTATGTTTTAGTGATACATATACATGTTTAATGGCTAATTGTTGTTATGCGTAATATGTATAATGGGTAATTATTATTATTATTATGGTTGTTTATTGTTATTCAATTTAGATTTTTCTTCTTCTTTAAATATTTGTAGATATCAATACCATTCCAACTCCATATTATTTTGTCTAATTGTGTGATCTGGGCTTGTATACAGAATTTTGATTGGATGCATGGTTTTCATAAAAACTTCATTAATCTCAGAATTTTTGTTCCTTTGTAATCCATTCAAATGTGTCACTAAACTTTTCTCTCATTTGAAATGCTTATAGAAGTCACAATTTTTGTGATAGAAACACCAAATTTGGAAAATGTGTAGATCTCAGTTTAAATTTATGATTTCATGTTATGTTCATATCAGATTTACACATTTCATAATATTCCCATATGATTTTGCCTCATAGAAATGAATGGCAGAATGTTCTTGTTGACCTTTAAATCTCACCTGCCAGATTATCTCACAACAGGAGCCATGTAGGGCCTGTTTCTCTGTCTGACCTGCTTCTCTTACATTACTTACCATTACAACGTGTAAACCAGAATTATATCACCAGCAACACCTTAGTAATCACCTTGGATACCATAGCAACCACCCAGGAACACCTTAGCAACGACCTGAAATACCATAGCAACAGCCTAGGAATACTTTAGCAACCACCTCAGATACCATGGCAACACCAGAGCACCACCATGATTTTCTTAGCAACATGTTAGCAACACCTTAGCTACACCATATTAACCACTTGTGATTCCTTAGCAATCATTGACAGCCGTGTTAGCTGTGCAACGATTTACTTCAGGAAATGCACTTTTCTAGTTATCACTGTGCTTTGCTTTTGTCTAATTCTTTGTGTTGAAGACTTTCTTCACCATCATACTTTAGTGTAGTTGCCCCCCCCCCCCAACTGTACATAAAAAATGTTGATTGGCCTATATGAATGGAATAAAGGGTTAAATAAATTTATGAATTGTTTGAATTTGGTTGTAGTTGGTTGTAGTTCTTATATTTGTCATTGTTAGTTATGACTTGTGACATTGCAGACCTGATGAGCTCATTATAAATTCACCTGTCCCCAGTGTATCCAACAGTTACTTTAGGATATTGAACTGGTCTTTGAAAACAAATCTAATCACATTTACATACACAGATAACTAGTAGTGAAATGCTTTGATTACTACTCCTGCACATTAGGAAATGAAGGTGTGTGTGTGGGGGGCATGGTAACAACAGAAGTGGGTGGATTACAGAATATAGAATAAATATATTTATTGTCTATTTATTTGACAAAATAGACAATGAAGAAATATAATTGTAATATATAAGATAAGGAGAGAAGAAGAGATAGCTTGTGTAATATGCAGATAATGTGAAAAATATACAAATATCTTCAATCAGTTTAGAAAATCTAGCTGAACTTTTCTAAATTCACTACAATATTAACACTAGGCACATTTGATGGCTGTAGCCCCTAGCATAACTAAACCAGCTTACCAGTATCACTAATAAGATGTTTAACATTACATTATTTTTTTAATAAAACGCCATATGAAATTCTCACTACAGTCACTGTTATGATGGTTGAGCAGTCATCACACAATATAAAAAAGATGTTTCTTTGGTATAGCTGGTATATTAAACAAATGAGAAGCCAAAGAACCATTCGTGGGTCTTTCAATCAAGGTTTGACAGAAGAATGTGTTTGTGAATCAGAAAGCCAGGTGTAGCACAATCAATCCTGTATGGGCAGCGTCCCTATAGTCAGTGGAACCACACAAACTTGCTCAATTAAATCAACCACAAACGCACCTCATCAACGAAATTCCAAAAAGCATAATCCAGTGTTGTGCAAAATTCGGTACCCCTGCCTTGAGATGTATACCCTGTCGGAGACCAGTGGTATTCTGTTGTCTTTGCTTTGGTATTTGTGATCAAAGGAACTTGAATACAATCCGTTTGTCATGAAAAAAAGGAAATAAACCTCAGACTTTAACTCTGATTAAATTGTCAATGTATATATTTTAAATGTATTGGGAACTGCTGAATGTATTTAAGCATTTAAATAAAAATGATCGTCACACACTGCTCCACAGCGACATCTGACGGGGCCGGTCCCCACGGTCCCTAATGAAAAGACGTCCCTGATACGTGTCAATATGCTCGCAGGGTTCTTCTGTTACGATGTGCAGCTTAAAGGAACTTTAACTTTTGTGGTTTTACGTACAACCACTAAAGAACCTTTGAGAAAAAAAAACTTAGTAAAACTTCCCCGACTCGGTCAACTGTAAAAATACACTGAATTAAATACGTTCAGTTCAATTAAAGTACGTTCATTCAGTTCTCAATATAACATTGTGCTTAACTGTGTTAACAGAAGAACCTGAGCTCAGCAGCCTGTGCAGGAAACATCTCCAGCGTCTCACAGCTCTGTAAGACACTAGTTTGAGGAAGACAACACATGGCACAGCAGCACCGCTTCACTTTGAAAACCTCCAGCGCACCTAAAAAGCACTTCACTGGAAGTTCTGCTTTAAAAGCGGATGTGGCTGCAAAGCAAAAATTTTTTTGACATATTCCACCTGTCTACTATCTAACAAACTAAACGAACCTCCGGCGTCATACCTGAATTGCGTAAGAATGAGAACTCAACTAGCGGAGCGCGCACAAATTTTGAGGTGGCTCTTTAACGGAAAAAGTGGGTGGCTCTTAAAAGAGCCGTTGGGTTTTAAATCGCGCACACACGGTTTTTACTTGGAGCTGGTGTACTTGGTGACGGCCTTGGTGCCCTCAGACACGGCGTGTTTGGCCAGCTCACCGGGAAGAAGCAGACGCACGGCTGTCTGGATCTCCCTGGAGGTGATGGTGGAGCGTTTGTTGTAATGAGCCAAACGAGAAGACTCACCGGCGATGCGCTCGAAGATGTCGTTGACGAAAGAATTCATGATGCCCATCGCCTTGGAGGAGATACCGGTGTCAGGGTGGACCTGCTTCAAAACCTTGTACACGTAGATAGCGTAACTCTCCTTTCTGGACTTTCTGCGCTTCTTGCCTCCTTTGCCGGCCGTCTTGGTCACGGCTTTCTTAGAGCCCTTCTTCGGCGCGGACTTTGCAGGTTCAGGCATTTTTGCTGGAACACAAAGACTGAATAAAGAATCACTGGCCCTGAAACCGTTTTATGTAGACATTGACATTCAAATTTCTTTAAGTCCCGCCCCCTGGAATGCAGGCTACTACTAAGTGTAAAGAATTCAAACGCGAGTGTTCGGACTCCTCCCCCAGTAGTCACAATCCTTTGTTCGCATTACCGCGCATTTTAGACTTTTTAAATCAACTATATTAAAGTTTTTCACCAAAGAAATCTACAATAAACCAGCAATTCAGACGTCTTGAAAATATTCCATCTTAGTTTTCATAAAACAGACCAAACTAGATATAATTTCCACATTATATCACACCACCATCATCTCCAAAGCCATCAGTATTATTACGAATATATTTTAAAACATGCCAATAAGTTCAATGCTATGACCCTTCGTTTGCTCTTTTCTTCACACTTTTTCCCCACCATTTCACTGTTTATAAAAATATTTAAATTTATCTGTGGTCTAGTCAACCAAATTTGATTCACAATTGTACTTACTGTAATATAAAATACATATATTTTTTAAATTAAAACCCTCACATACAATTTTTGTTTAGTCTCAATATCTAAACTATATTGTTTAAACGTATCCCAAAATTTGGTTCTGTGACAATTTACCAACCGTTTCGTTTTCATCACATTCTAGCTTCCAACAGTCGTTTTAACAAAACAACTACAAATCCAACCAATAGCTGCTAGCAACATTTTATCAATTTCTTTTTAGATATGTTGACTTTCCTAAAAGAGATGTTAAATCCTCCAAGTAACCACAATCCTTCCCGCGCATTTTAGATAGCATACAAATGATTTCCACAACCTGTTTTTGTCTTTCAAGATGTTTACCCGGGAAAATAAAACACCTTACAGCTTCCAATATACTTTTACTTAATTATAATTTCTTTTATATCTATTTTAACACAGAATATGTAAATTAAGAGAAAATGAAAAAAAAAATCCTCTTTTGTTGGAAACATGTGGGTGGCTCTTAAAAGAGCCGTTGGGTTTAGTATATCGAGAGTAGAGTTTAACCTCCGAAGCCGTACAGAGTGCGTCCCTGACGCTTCAGGGCGTAAACCACATCCATGGCGGTGACGGTCTTTCTCTTAGCGTGCTCGGTGTAAGTGACGGCGTCTCTGATCACGTTCTCCAGGAACACTTTCAGCACACCGCGGGTCTCTTCGTAAATCAGACCTGAGATACGCTTGACACCGCCACGACGAGCCAGACGACGGATAGCGGGCTTTGTGATGCCCTGGATGTTATCGCGGAGCACTTTACGGTGACGCTTAGCGCCTCCTTTGCCAAGCCCTTTGCCGCCTTTTCCTCGACCGGACATCTTCTACGTTTTCTTTTCAAGAACAGAACTGATTGAGAAAATCCGCATCCGACCCCCTTGTTATGCTCGTCTACAGGACCTAGTTGAAACCAAGGCAAACTGGAGGTGGAGCTACAATCTATGGGCACATTATGCGTGTCTGTGACAAGTTTAACTAATGCATGCTTTGTACACATAAAACTATAACATATATTATAGCTATAGATTCATATATCTGTTACTTAGGTCAACAATCTCAAGTCTGTCCAAACTGGAAAGGCTATTTGTGACAAATTGTCATATGTTGCTGCTCCTGTAGATTTCATATTAAGCCTCCCATACACCTAACGACTTTGAAAAGATTCTGAAAAGAGTTTTAACAGACTAAAGTCTGACACCATCTCACATCTACATCTAGATCTACAGACTTTTTAATCACAGTCTAGTCGCAGGCTTAAGATTTTGGAAAGACTGTGGATCTTGTAGCGTCACTAATTTAAAGACTGCAACTAGATTATTTTCAGATTATTTCCCATCTGCTTTTGTTTTTACATAGAATTATTGCAAAATGTGTATTTATTAAAGCTTTCGTTGTATCAAAAATAACTCGACGCACAATAAGACAACGTAGTGCAAAATCTAAATATAGTAACATGCATTACAGATACTGAGCTATCAGAGCTCAAAATACTGTCAACATAGTGCATTCCTGGTCCTGTGTGTCTACAGGCTCCTCATTTTCTTCAAGCTGTTGGCGAAAACAATAACTTTTAAGATTAAAATTATGGTTAAATAGCCCCATTCAGTAGTGTTTAGTTAGCTAGTTAGCTTTAGCATAGCACACTCACCTAGGATTTCGAGGGCTTCAGCAATTTGTCCATTTTTTCCTTTTTGTGTCCGTTGTGTAGTAAATGGTAACGCTCCAAAGCTCCATTATGTTCTTTTTTTCTACAGTCCAAGAGAACCATAGTTTCCGAGCTCTACTCGTCAGACATTCGTGTATTTACTATTTGCCTTTGCGGCTTTCCATAGCTCTCCTATTGGTTCCCAACAGTATTTGCTCGGGTCAACCAGGGTTCAACTCTTACGAGTTGCGATAATATTAAACATGTTTAATTTTATCGGAATGCCTCGAAGCGAAAAACACTAAAACTTTCAGTCCTGACCACCTTACACTTAACGATCGAGATGAAGCGACTGCAACTCGACTCTAGCAAGACTCGTGATTTTAGCCCGACTTTGAAAATTTCTCTGCGACTGTATGTTTTATGTATTGTAAATGATAAAATTTGGACAACACGATGCAAGATGGTTATTGAACAATGTCAAATTCCTGCAGAGACTGTTTTTAAACAAATTATATGCCACCTAAAAAGAGTGAAAACACAAGATATTCGTGGAAAGAAGTTTACATGGACTTCTATTGATTTCTTTTGTTTTGATTATGTAATGCTTCTTTTGTGATTAATGAAAAATATTTGTAATATGATGAGTGATGTTTTGTAATATTGTGAAAAAAACATTAACCTGTCAATAAAGATTATTTTAAAACGATAAATTATTCTGGTGGGCTGTCAAACAGAGATGTGATATTGTGTACGTGTTTATCTCAGTCATTTATTTCGCAACGAAAAACCACGGCCGCCATCTGGTGGTCACAGTGCGAAACTACCAGTAATTGATGACATCTAATCACAATTACTGACTCTATCACTCAACTCACGTAAATAAAAGTTATATACTTTATTTTATATATATATATATATATATATATATATATATATATATATAGCGCTAGTACCCAACTTGACAATACATGCCTAGTTTAATTCATTCGAAGGCTTTGTTCACATCACAAGTCAAATTTACTCGGATCAGATTTTAGATGAAAATGAGTGACTATCATGCAATGTGTGCATTACCATGAACATGGCTGAAAAAAAAGAAATCCAAAACATCCTTGGAACCAGCTTATTTAAGAAAAATAAGCTAGAAGAGAATAAAACAAGTAACCCTAAATCTAAAGGCCATTTTAAAAATCAGAAGCTCAGACAAGTAGGTCTTACAGATTCGGTCATTTGCTCGTTTTACATCTGAAATAGTGGGTGGCTCTTAAAAGAGCCTTTGGGTGTTCTGAAAACGTCTGCGAACGACTTAAGCGCGCTCTCCGCGAATACGACGAGCCAGTTGGATGTCCTTGGGCATGATGGTGACTCTCTTGGCGTGGATAGCGCACAGGTTAGTGTCCTCGAACAGACCAACCAAGTACGCCTCGCTGGCCTCCTGCAGCGCCATGACGGCGGAGCTCTGGAAACGAAGGTCGGTTTTGAAATCCTGAGCGATTTCACGCACCAAACGCTGAAAAGGCAGCTTGCGGATCAGCAGCTCTGTGGACTTCTGATAACGACGGATCTCACGCAGGGCCACGGTACCGGGCCTGTAACGGTGGGGCTTCTTCACACCGCCGGTGGCCGGGGCACTTTTGCGAGCAGCCTTGGTAGCCAGCTGCTTCCTCGGGGCTTTACCACCGGTAGATTTGCGGGCGGTCTGCTTAGTTCTTGCCATAACGATGCACTCAGCTCTTTTCTGTGAAAAGATTAAGATCGCACGCTACAGGAGCCTTTTAAAGCCTCCACGGTGGCGGCCACTCATTCTCTCATTTCCCATTGGACGGCCGCTAAACCTATGCTCAAACACCATTGGGCGTCCATTTTCGCGCCAATTTTTCAAACAACAAAAAAAACCCGTTTTTCCCTGACGGCTGGAGGTATTCACAGCGTTTTGTAAAAACGTATCTTAAGCAATGGAAACAGGAGCGATATGGATTGGGACACAAAGCAGGTGGGTTAAAAAGAAAGGAAAATTGAGTTGATTGTTCATACGTACGTTTTTTTTTTTTAAATAACCTTTAAGGACTGTATAAACTAGTGATCTCCCACAAAATTAAACTGTCTATTAGCAGTCTGCGGAAATTCCCGCACATATCTCGCAGTTTCACTCCAACTGCCATAAAAATAATTTGTCATTTAAGTTAGATTTATATTGGTATGTTGATTGGATACAATTGTCCACAAGCTCTAATGCCAAGGGAAGTTGTATGTGGGGAAGAAATCCAACCCTTTGCACAAAAAACTGACAGGTTGGAGCATAGTAGGTTATAGTGACCCATATGAGAAGTGTGAAGATGCAATTGGAGTAAGTCATCGCATCCAAGGCAAGTGACCCCTGAACCCAAACTTATGGTCTTGAGGTTACTACTACTTGAGGTTCTTATGGACAGAGAACAGTGGTTTGTAAGTGTTATTTACAATACGTAAAACATACCGGAAGTCTGAACTGCATAAACATGCAGCTGTAATGCATTCTCGAAACATGTGACATTTTGAAAAAAAGGTGGACAAAAAACTGCACTTTTTTCGTAAAGGTGGGTGGCTCTTAAAAGAGCCGTTGGGGATAAATCAGCAGGGAGCGCTAATTTACTTGGCTTTAGCTGCCTTCTCGGTCTTCTTGGGCAACAGAACAGCCTGAATGTTGGGCAGAACACCGCCCTGTGCGATGGTAACACCTCCAAGCAGTTTGTTCAGCTCCTCGTCGTTACGGACGGCCAGCTGCAGGTGACGAGGAATGATACGCGTCTTTTTGTTATCGCGGGCGGCGTTACCGGCCAACTCGAGAATTTCAGCGGTGAGATACTCCAACACAGCAGCCAAGTAAACGGGGGCGCCGGCACCAACACGCTCAGCATAGTTGCCCTTCCGCAGAAGCCTGTGCACACGGCCCACAGGAAACTGCAGCCCAGCGCGTGATGAGCGAGTCTTGGCCTTAGCTCTAGCCTTTCCGCCAGTCTTACCTCTGCCGCTCATGATGTCGATCAGATGTGTTTGGAAAACAAAGCTGAAATAAAGAGCTACGACGTTAGAAACATGTATATATAGCAAAGCCCGTAACAATCTTATTGGCTAACAGCGCCGCCCACGACAGCCAATACCGTCGCGGCCGTCAAATTCAAGCGCCCGCCAAAGCACACAAAAGATTCTTTGTTCAGGTGCCCTTGTGTGAGAGAGTGATATTCTATATACATCTTTAACGTATTATAATAAAGTTTATTAGTATTTTCCGGCAGTTTCACACACTCCAATTGAATACAACATGGACAAGTAAAACACTCATTCAATACACCATTCTAAAAATGACACCTTAACTGCCCAGGCAGTCGTTCTTTTACATTTTTTTTCTTTTCTTTTTATTTATACTTTAATCTATCAGAGTTAACTAGATGTAACATGGTTAATAGCAATCTGATGTTTAACAGTGAGATCAGTCCCAGATGTGGAAAATCAGTGTGCAAAATGACTACTGATCAATATTTATATCCAATGATATTATTAATAATATTAAAACTGAACTGAGACAACATAAAAACTTTAAATGTACATTTTAACGATGAATTCATGTGGAACTTTTTAAAAATGTAAAATGTGGTTATTTTATACATATAGTGATTCACTGCTGTTTGTATTGTTTGAAATACTAATTTAATTTAGTATATTTAAATCCCCTCTTTATTTCCAACCTCATTTAAATCTCTTAAGATAATATTTTTACGGTATTCTCTTTCTCTAATTATTTTAGATATCTTGTTGTTTGAATAATTTACCCAGTCTGTAGGTTTTTATATTTATTTGCAAAGTCATAATATGCAAGCATCCTATTTTCTGGCTTTACCTTTATTTGACCTCCAGTTTGTATCTTCCCCTAACCATTCTACTTGCCTATTAAAGTAATTTTTAAAGATCTTACAAAACATAGTAATCTTAATATAAATATTTAACCCACAATAGGATAGGTCCAGCCTTATCTCTACTTTTATAAATTAATTCCCTTTTTGCCACTTCTCTTGTTGTACCCCAAATAAAATTTGTACTGTTAAGTATTAACCCAATTTTTAATAGATGGAAACACACAAGCTAAAACATTTGTGATCAAATAAAAGTATGTTTTAAATAATTTGAAATTCCCCAAACCTGCTCAAAGCACCGTTATACATTTAGGTGCTTAGTCAAACGTTGCGTTAATTAAATTCCACACTAATGTACATTCAAGGAGCTTATTATAGCGGCTTAACCTCTGTATAAAATATTCAGAAAAGACAAATAAAGTAGCTCTTTAAGAGGAAAATGTGTGTGGCTCTTAAAAGAGCCGTTTTTGTTTTATGTGGAACACATGAAGAGTAACCACGCTCACTTCTTCTTGGGGGCCTTTTTGGGCTTCACCGCTTTAGGCTTAGCTGCTTTGGGCTTGACGGCCTTGGTCTTTTTAGGACTCTTTGCCGCCTTCTTCGGAGCGGCGGGCTTTTTGGCCTTCTTGGGTGACTTCACAGCCTTCTTGGCCGGCGCAGGCTTCTTAGCCTTCTTCGGAGATTTCTTCGCAGCCGCAGTCTTCTTTGTCGCGACCTTCTTCGGCTTTTTGGCGGCAACAGGCTTCTTTGCTGCAACCTTCTTAGTTTTAGGCGCCGCTTTCTTGGCCGGCTTCTTCTTAGCTTCAGTTGGTTTCTTATTGAGCTTGAAAGAACCCGACGCGCCGGTACCCTTGGTCTGCACCAGCGTGCCCTTAGTCACCAGACTCTTGACGGCGAGCTTGACGCGGGAGTTGTTCTTCTCCACGTCGTAGCCACCGGCGGTCAGAGCTTTCTTCAAGGCGGCGAGAGAAACGCCGCTCCTCTCCTTAGATGCTGAGACGGCCTTGACGATCAGCTCGCCTACGCTGGGTCCGGCTTTCTTGGGCTGACTGGCGGCTTTCTTTTTCGCCGCTTTAGTGGTTGCTGACGAAGCTGGAGCGACTTCTGCCATCGTTGTGCTGCTCTGAGAGTGAAAAGTAAAAACAAAAACTCTGCTCTCTGCACTAGTCTGTCGTAATGAAGCAGCGCCCAATGTAGGTGCCTTTAAAATACACATGAGGACGTTGTAGACTCAACTAGGATAACGCTGCACAGCCGGGCTTCTCTGCTGCTCTCGCACTTGTGTTTTCTCCCGTCATGTGTCTACAAAATAAAGACCAAAACGTCCATCAGCGAACGTCAAACGCTTCTCTTGTGCTGAAGAGACTCTCTCGGTTGTTCCACTGGCCGGAATGGTCGCGCAGGAGCTCGTCGTTTCTCACAGCGCTCACGAAAGCGCGTCGCTACCCACGAGAGACGGAACATTTCAAGACCTAATCGGTGGAAAATTACGGCAAACGGTGACGTGAGCTTCTTCAGAACATCACGCCGTGTTGGAGGAGAGACGCGGCGAGAGCGCGGGCGGAGTGCGAGCAGCCGAGCACCTGTTTAACTATTTGTAAAGCGCGAAGTTTAGACTGGAGCAAAACACACATGACAGGCAGGTCCACGTGGGAGCTGTGGGCTGCGCGCGTGTGTGTTGTGTGTCAGTCTGTGTTATGATTGTGTGAAAGTTCTGTGTGTGTTATGTGACTGCCTGCTTGTTAGATGACGTCTAGTAGTGATTTTTATTATCAGACATTTTAAGTCTTAGAAATAAGACTCTTCTCTTTAACATGTGTTGTTAAGTAGATAAAATTGTTAAAATAATCAATAGATTCTTAGGTCATGTCTTACTGTTCACAGTAAATTAATATCGTCTAACCAGAATTCTCTAAGGTTTGTGGAGGAAACCACATGACATCACTTCTCCTTCAAAATGTCAAGTGTGCATGAGACAACTGAGAAACATATATCACTTTTTGTATATTCCATCACACCCAGATTAAATGTTTCATATGTAAGACAGAAATGTAACCTAGTACAGGTTTCATAATTACAACTTCATTAGTATAAGTGCTACTCAAAATATAGACTTGGTATAAAAAAAAATAATTTTTAAACCTGAAAGTCAGAGTTTATGTTATATTCTCTGCAGGCTTCTTCACACAGTTATGCAAATAGACATGCATGGTCATAGAGGAAGTGGTTATATGTGAAAGTGAAAACATGATTCTTTGGCCAACCATCCTTGGTCTACCCTACATCAGGCTCATAACATATTTATATTTGGTCATGACAAGGATGAGGAGAACAGAGACCAGGAAACTAAGAGCAAAGTGGTTACACGGATGCAGGAAGGAAGACGTATCAAGAGCACCAAAGTGAGAAGAACCGAGATTCACAGTGAGAAAGGATTTATTTCAACTCCAGTTTTGAGGAAGAGTAAACTAGTGTTCATGGAGTCTGATCATAGAGGTCAGTTAATGGTTAATCTGCTTCCAGTCTTTATATAGAACATATGCTGTCATGTAAAAACTACAGTTAGATAAAATATGATGCTACATGACTCTGGCTTTCACTTACAGTACCTTAGCACTAACTATAACCTTCACTGATACCTGATGATTTTACACATTTTGGAGGACTCTGCCTGAAAATCTGTCTGTATTGATCTGTAATTCACTGTTCACATTGTTATGCATTTGCTATTTATTAGTCATTTTCTCCTCAGATATCTTCAGCTGGATTGGACACTTTCTAGGAGCTCTCTCCCAGTTCTTCACCTGCTGGAGTAGGGATGGATCAGGTACGTTCATAATTCTCAAGTCACTTTCAGAAATGCAACTTTTATGACGTGAACTGAATAACACATTTATTCTACTGTAGATCTATGAGTCAAGTGTATTGAATAAAACCAGTGAGGTTTAAACTACAAGCTCAATCTTGCACTCTTCACTGTATGTTAATAGAGGAACATCACTTCCATCTTTCTGTGGACTAAAGTTCACCTACGCCTTCTAACTTAAGCTCTGTAAGACCCTTATCTGTAGAGGAACATCATCCAAATGGTGTCTCATCATCTTGAACACCTCCAACACGCTCAACAAGATCAACTTAGTCACCACCAAAGTAATTATCAAGGCAGCACCTGAAACTCCACCTCAGAGACAACAGCAACCACCACAGGTTACTGAGGCTGCACAAATACTAAACAATGTTCTTCAGGAAATTAGCTAATATAGTTCATTATTGAGCCACTCAGTGGCAATCACAATACCAATTAGTATGAAACATGGTTTTAGCCTTAAATGAACTGGCTGCGTTAATGAACATGAATGAGGTTTTAGGATGTGAAACTAGGTAGTGTTTTCTCTCTCCGAAAAATTAAGCACCATGCTGCTTGACTGGTGGACAAGCAAAATAACTCTTAAACAGGATCAAATCAGGGTGAGATCTGAACATAGATGCTCACAGTGCAGCAAGTATTTCCCCAACATATTCTCAAGCTTTTCATTCAGATATTATGCTAACATATAAAACTGCTGAAGCAGCAAAGTTTTTAAATGTCAATCAAAATGTCAACTGAATGTGATTTTTGCAGGATTGGAAAATGCCCTTAAACAGAAAGAGCCTACTGAGATTTTGGGTTTTACAAAATAAATAAATGAAAACGTAGAAAATTATTTCCTAGGGGTGGTCAGTGGTGAGATCATCTGTGGTCCAGTATTAGCCAAGTCAGCCACTTTATGTTTATCTTTCAGTAGCAACCAAAATACAATAAAAAGATAATTAAATAGTTATATGCCAGTAAATAGTATATATTTAGTTTTTAGTAAATAGTTATGTATGGAGTGATTTTTATGTTAAAGTTTCACAATAGCAAAAATAAATCTGCAATCAAAAAAAATTTTTTTTGTTGACACAAAAATCACTCCATAGTTATGAGCCAGTGAATCACCGTCTACTACTGAGGGAAGTTACACCGGTGACAGGCCAGCGTGAACATGACCACTAGCATTAGTAGACATTTTTCATTCCCGTGACTCATCATTAATTCAGAGGAACTTACTCATAACTTCCCTTTAGTGAAGACATACAGTACCAGTTAAAGGTTTGGGCACATATTAATTTAATGTTTTTTTTTTTTTTTTAGTTTTTTTCTCTACAACATAAATGAATACTGAAGTCATCCAGACTATGAGTGAATACATAAGGAATCATGTAGTAAACTTACAAGTGTTAAACAAACCTAAATATGTTTTAGATTTTACTACAAAGTAAACACACAACTGATGTCTCAAACACATTAAGGGGGCAAGAAATGCAAGTCATGAACTCTTGACTAGACACAGCTGTTAACTGAAAGCCATTCCAGGTGACTACC
>BRDA01085247.1:0-11199 GCA_036984385.1 Crenuchus spilurus
ATGACCCAAAGTACACAGCCAGGATAACCAAGGAGTGGCTCCGTAAGAAGCATATCAAGGTTCTGGAGTGGCCTAGCCAGTCTCCAGACCTAAACGCTATAGAAAATCTTTGGAGGAAGCTCAAACTCCATGCGTCTCAACCAGTGATGGTATAGTTACTTTGAAAAAGTAATCAGATTACGGATTACTCCTTTAAAAAATAACTTGGTTACTTTACTGATTACTTGATTTTAAAAGTAACTAAGTTAGATTACAAGTTACTTTATTAGTTACTTTCCGAGGCTGCAGTCATCAAACCCCCCACCACCACCACCTCTACATATAAAATGACAACCAGTTTTGCCAATACTCACTTTATTGGAAATGCATGTTTAACAGCAACAATGTATCTCCTGACATTTAAAGTTTAACTATTTCCTGAATAAATACATGTTTTATATATATAAAAGATGGTTTCTCTTGAATTATCTTAAATATATATTTTTAAATAAAAAATAAAATAGTCTTTATTGAGTTCACTTAACATAAATACCTGTTTTTATAAATCTTTCTTGATCTCACATATTTAACTGTTAACACTGTTTTGGCAAAACTGAACATTAAACCTGTTGTTCACAGCATTAGAGCAGAAAGGAGTGGTTTTACAAAACTAAACACAGTGTATATGGTAGTGAGTTATAATCATCAAAATTAAAATAAATAAACATTTGAAGTGTGTCTTTTTGAAGGTATGTGTGTAATGAATTAATGTAATATACTAGTTTCATTTTTTGAAGAATGCAATCATTGAAATAAATCAACTTTTTCAAGATAGTCTAATTTTATGTCCAGCAACTGTACTTATTAAAATTGGATAATGTAACAATAAAAACGTCCAGTGTTGTCCGTAATTTGAGGGTACTGTTTGACTCTGTCCTCTGCTTTGAGCCTCACATCAGGTCTCTGGTCAAAACAGCCTTATTTTATCTGAGTAATATTGCTTGTCTTCGCTCGTCGCTCACCATGAGAGACACTGAAACTCTGGTCCATGCTTTCATATCATCCCGCTTAGATTACTGTAACTCCCTTCTTATTGGACTTCCTAACAATTCCATTAAGTCACTTCATTATGTCCAAAACTCTGCTGCTAGGTTAATCTCTCGCTCCAAAAAATCAGCTCATATCACCCCGATTCTCTCTCAGCTACACTGGCTTCCTGTTCCACTTCGCATCCAGTTTAAACTCCTGCTACTAACTTACAAATCTCTCCATGGTCTAGCTCCAGCCTACCTAGCTGAGCTCTTGCATCCGTACTGCCCTTCTCGAACTCTTAGGTCCTCTAATTCTGGTCAGTTAAATGTACCAAAGTTCAAATTGGTCACTGTTGGAGGCAGATCTTTTAGTGTCATGGCCCCCAAACTATGGAACTCCTTACCTCAGTCACTCAGAAACTGCCCCACTCTATCCTCTTTCAAGACTCAGCTTAAAACCAATTTTTTCTTGCTACATTTTCATTCTCTATAATTTTTTTTTTTTTTTTTTCTTGCTCTGTTAAGCGTCCTTGGGTTTGAGAAAGGCGCTATATAAGTTCAACTTATTATTATTATTATTATTATTATTATTATTATTATTACTTACTGCCATCACAACTTTAAGTCCAGCTTCTGTTGTGTATGGGCCAATTACTAAACCTTTCATTAAACCTTTTTGTCTTTGTGTATTTACCAGTCAATTATTTTTTTGACTATTGGGTTAAGATATTTTGATTGCATGAGACAGTTTTTGTAATATTTTGGTTTAAACTAGATACATTAATGTTTCTTATGTGTTAATTCATAGTGAAGTAGTGTCAATATAAAGGGTTACTGTCTCTTTAAGAAAAACGCTGTTTTAGTATTGAAGTTTGAGTCTAAGGCTGTAGAAGACTGTAGCCAGCATTTCCGTTTGATAACGTCAGAGTGTGTTGTGGTGTGCGGCCCTTGTGCTCAGTCTTGTTTGGACAGTAATAAAGAGACCGTTTTATGAGATGTTGAATCTGTATTGGCTTTTCTTTTTGCTTCACTATGATATATAAAATAGTAATGCGCCGTGACATAGGTGAGTTACTTTAATCTGATTACTGGATTGGAAATAATAACGCGTTAGATTACTCGTTACTGAAAAAAATGGTCAAATCAGAGTAACGCGTTACTAAGTACTAAGTAACGCGTTACTGCCATCACTGGTCTCAGTGACACCCCAGAAACCTGGCTGATCTGGAGAAGATCTGTGTGGAGGAATGTGCCACAATCCCTGCTGCAGTGTGTGCAAACCTGGTGAAAAACTACAGGAAATGTTTGACCTCTGTAATTGCAAACAAAGGCTAATATTAACATTGAATTTCACAGGTGTTCAAATACTTATTTGCAGCAGTAACACACAAATAAATTATTAAAAAATCGTACATTGTGATATCCAGATTTTTTCTTTTATATTATGTCTCTCACAGTGGACATGCACCTAAGATGAAAATTTCAGACCCCTCCATGATTTCTAAGTCGGAGTACTTACAAATTCGCAGGGTGTTCAAATACTTATTTTCCTCACTGTATATACTGCTTTTATATACTTTTATATTCTGCTGCCGCAATTTCTTTAGTTAAGGTTGCTCTATCATCCTATCATCTCCTTTCTCTCTCATCCTCTCAGAAAATAAGGTGCATATTTCAGCATTTTTGTGCGTTTTTGAAGCCTACTTTTCACATGTTCATCAGACCAAAATTATATTAAACATGTCGTCTCCTCGCTCCATGTGCTACCATGGCTCATTTTTGCTGCTGTTCTGCTTATTTTACTTCTGTTATTGTTGAATGTTGTTAAAGCCTATGTCAATTTCCTGTGTTTGGTCTGAAAGTCTGAACCTTCAAAAAATAAAAAAGTGTTTTCATGCTGCACATGAACCGGACCATGGTTCAGCAGATCCGGACCGAGACCACCTCTTTTGGTTGGAATAAATTTTGCTCCATTGGTTTGGACTGTGGTTTGTGGCCCCTTTCACACCTGCTATTTTGGTTCGGTCCAAACTGAAAAGTCTAAAAGTCTGGACCAAACAACATAGGTGTGAAAGCACCCTTAAACTAAGCTTTGTATAAATGGAAGATTTTCTACTTCATATTCGAACTGGAAGAGCTTTATATGGAGGACAAAGAAACTAAAATCCATAAGAAAGGCAAGATACCAGTTTATTACAGAGGCTTAGAATATTACAGGTGAGTGACTATAATCACAGCTACAGTACAAAATGAACTGTTTTTCACACCAATATGTTTTCTCACAACATATAACATGATGCAGCAAACTGGTTTGTGAAAAATACAACCCCCCAGAAACTCTTATCCTGTAGTTATTTTAATGCTGGTCAGATGCAGGAGTTTGAGAAGTGTAAAAAACAGATGTACCCCATATAAACTAATGCAATCCAAATAGTGCTTGTTAAAAAGTTGATTTGATTTTTCAACAGCAAAGTGAAGTCTGAGAGATGTGAGTCTGATGGGAAACAGTTTTAGTTTGGTATGAAATTTGCTGATTGTTTTTAACAGCATAAGATTTGGACAGGATACCAACCCTGATGTCAAAATGTAAAAAATAGCAAAAAAATGTGTGGTTTCTTTATGCAGTAACAGCTATTGTGACACTCAATAAGCAATGGTCTATTTGTTATCCCTGCTATGCATTGAGATTTAGATTAGTCACATCCTGATTTATGGTCCTCAGAAAGGCATTGTTGGAGTATTGACATTTTTGCTCATGTGTAATTTGGTTCTGGTATTGATGTAGGAATGTCACAATTACTTTGTTTAATTAAGTTATTTGAATTTTAAAAATCAATTAATAATTTCCTCCTTAAGGAATTGGCAATGACTACACCACGTTCCAAATTATTATGCAAATGATATTTTTCCCTGATTTTCCTAAATGGTCGATGCAAATGAGCCAGTATAATAAAAGTCATCACCCGTTAGAGTATACATTTGAATTTTATTGAACAAACCTCCCAATGATAACAGTATATTTTTCAAAAATAAAAAAGCTCAAAATGCACTGTTCCAAATTATTATGCACAGCAGAGTTTCAAAATATTTTATAGGTTGTAAAGAACTGAAAATTTGTTGAATTTGCAGCATTAGGAGGTCACATTCACTGAAATCAAAAGCTATTTCAATCAAAAACATCCTAACAGGCCAAGTTACATGTTATCATTCTTCAAAGAACCCTTCTTTGATATCACCTTCACAATTCTTGCATCCATTGAACTTGTGACTTTTTGGAGAGTTTCTGCTTGAATTTCTTTGCATGATGTCAGAATAGCCTCCCAGAGCTGCTGTTTTGATGTGAACTGTCTCCCACCCTCATAGATCTTTTGCTTGATGATACTCCAAAGGTTCTCTATAGGGTTGAGGTCAGGGGAAGATGGTGGCCACACCATAGGTTTCTCTCCTTTTATGCCCATAGCAGCCAATGACACAGATGTATTCTTTGCAGGATGAGATGGTGCATTGTCATGCATGAAGATTATTTTGCTCCGGAAGGCACGGTTCTTCTTTGGTCATTTTCATTCTTTCAGGGACCCTAAAGGGGCCTACCAGCTCTCTCCCCATCATTCCGGCCCAAAACATGACTCC
The DNA here is from genome assembly GCA_036984385.1 of Crenuchus spilurus. Taxonomy (NCBI): domain Eukaryota; kingdom Metazoa; phylum Chordata; class Actinopteri; order Characiformes; family Crenuchidae; genus Crenuchus; species Crenuchus spilurus. The sequence goes on from BRDA01085247.1 coordinate 4,641, forward strand.
GCTACCTCCTTGCTGACGTCGCAGCCTTGTTGGGACATGGTTTCCATCCACTACTCCATCCATCTGGACCATCCATGGTTGCACGACACTCATCAGTAAACAAGACTGTTTGGAAATTAGTCTTCATGTATGTCTGGGCCCACTGCAACTGTTTCTGCTTGTGAGCACTGGATAGGGGTGGCCGAATAGTAGGTTTACGCACCAAAGTAAGCCTTTGAAGGATCCTACACCTTGAGGTTTCCGGGACTCCAGAGGCACCAGCAACTTCAAATACCTGTTTGCTGGTTTGTAATGGCATTTTAGCAGCTGCTCTCTTAATCCAATGAACTACCCTGGCAGAAACCTTCTACCTTTATCTGCACGAACTCGTCTGTGCTCTGAATCAGCCACAAATCTCTTCACAGTGTGATGATCATGCTTACGTTTTCGTGAAACATCTAATGTTTTCATACCTTGTCCAAGGCATTGCACTATTTGACACTTTTCTGATTGATTTCAGTGATCCAAAGAGGCCTGAGACACAATACCATTCATGAGTTTTATTGAGAAAGGGAAAAAATGTATCTTTATGACACTTCAATCCAATTTGCATAGTAATTTGGAACGCGGTGTAGTTAGTGATATGAATGATGATTAAGCAATGATACATGAGAGGGAGGGCTATGATGCAAGATATTGGCATTGGTGTCCTAGATCAGTATACCAGTGCTCATGTTATAGCTTGACCCTTGAGAGTATTATTGTTATTATACCACAGTTCCATTATCGTCATTTTATTGCTATTTATTGTTATTTGTGTATTTTTCATAATAATCAAGGAATATCATTTCCCAATAACATTTTTGTGTATTGTAAAATGTGTATTGTATGGTTTCCTTGTCAGTAAAATGGCCTTTCCCTGTAAGAATAGGTGGTTCTTACCCACATTGAGCAATGACGATTATAGACTTCATTCAGTGGTGTCAATATTTACTTTTTCTCAAGCAACATCAGGCAAAATTAATTTAATTATGAAAGTACTTGATTACTTAGTTACTTGTGCTATTCCCTACTTTCATTTCCTTCATATCCGTTCTCCCACCATATATTCCTAAAAAAGGGAAGAATGGTTTAGCTTTCAGTTATGGATATTTAACATAAACTTATAATAAAAACAATAATATCAGTGCAGTACTTCTACTGGTACTTTAAGAAGGATAATTTTTGTGAAACAATTTCAATACAGTATCAGAAAAAACCATAAAATAAAGTGAGTCACATTTTACTGCATTGCACATATGCTTATCTGTGTTTCTACAAAGTTTTTTTTTTTTAAAGTTAACAAAAATAGGCATCTTTTTTTTTTATTTATACAGTGGTTCTTTGTTTGTGAACCCATTAGAATGTTCTACATTGCTGCATAAATTTGACCTAAACATCATCAGTTTTCCAGATGCCAGCCAAGCCCTGGAAGTAGATAAAGAATTCAGTTAAAATGTGGCAAAAATATTGTACTTTCATTTATTTATTGAAGGAAATTATCAAATGTTAGATTTCTGTCAGTGGCAAAATATGTGAACCTTTGCTTTCAGCATCTGGTGTGACCCTTTTGTGCAACAATAACAGAAAATAGATGTTTCTGGTAACTGTTGATCAGTCTTACACAACAACAGAGTAATTTTAGGTCATACAGAACAGCTTCAGTTGTGTTATTTCTCCCATGAACTGCTTGCTTCAGATCCTTACACAACATTTTTGACTGGTTTAAGGTTAGAACTGCCAATTTCAAAGCATTACATTTATTATTTAACTGTGCCACATGACCCACATTCTCTTGAATGTTCCTTTAGACATTTCTGGTACAATTCTTAATGTATTCTTGCATCAGTTGATGGCAAGCTGATCTGGCCTAAATGCAGCAAAACAAGATCAGAACATGATAGTACTACCACCATGTTTCACAGATGGGCTAGCATTGTTATGCTGGAATGTTGTGTTTTCCTTCTCATTTAAACTTAAATGTTATATTTTGGTCACATCTACAAAACAGTCCTTGGGGCATCCCAACTGTAGGTGGGCAGCAGTGTTCTTTTTGGCAAGCAATTGCTTTTTCCTTAAAACTCTGCCATGCATGCCATTGTGTTCTCCTGATGGTGGACTCATGAACATAAACATTAGCTAAAGAAAAGAAAGGCTGGGTTCCTTTGTGAACGCCATACTCTTGGCATGAGACTCTTGGCTCTAATCTTTGTTGGTCAACAACTTCTGGGGGGAGTCGTGAATTTCCTCCATCTGTCCGACTGTGGATTGGTAGAGTCCAATCTCTTTAGGATTATTTTTGAACCATTTCAGCCTAATGACCAACAACTCCTTTTCTGGGGTCCTTGGAGATATCCTATGTTCACAGTGGTACACTTCCACATGGAGATTACACTTGATGGATCACCATTGTTTAAACACCACAGGGCACCGATTCACACCTGATTGTCATCCAGTTGATGGAAAAAAAATTATTTCACCTTAAAAATTACTGCTAAACGTAGTGGTTCACATACTTTTACCACTCACAGATATGTAATATTGGATCATTTTTCCTCAATACATAAATCACCAAGTATAATACTTTTGTCTGATTTGTTTAATTGGGTTGTCTTGACCTACTTTTAGGATATAATGATGTTTAGGATAAATTTATGCAGAAATACAGGACATTTTAAAGCATTCACAAACTGGCACCACCATAGCTCAGTTGTGAGATTGCTGTATTACATGCTATCCTGCATTGTTTTGTTTTTAAGTAAATCTGTTACTATTGTGTTGTATTTTCCAAAACAAATTGTACATGACAGTTTTTGATTCAAAAGCTAAATTTGCTTGAACTTGTGACATTTTACCAGGAGAAGCAGTTCTAAACAAGCAAGCCCTGATGTTGATATTGCTATTAATGGTTGGTTGTAGATTAACATCCACACAGACATGTTTATAAGTTTACTGATGTTGTTATTCAGTGCAAATAGAGAACTTGCCTGTAGTAGAAACATCCACTTCAACCTTGCCCTGAATCATGAAGTCTCTGTAGGATAAATAGTTAATGGGCAGGTGTAAAAGGATTAATATTTCTGGTAATGAAGGCAGCACGGACTCAGATTTCAAAAACATGGAGATCGGGTGACTTGGCTATTCCTAAAAAATTACCCTGGTGTGTGTCTGATTGTGTATGAATGAATATATGTATGTATGTATGTATGCCCAGATATGGTTGGCACTCTGTCCTGGTGATCCCCCCAGTGCTTGATGCAGTCCTCCAAGTGGACGGTTGTTTCCAGTTAAGAGTATGCTGTGTGCGACTGGCTGCCGCTTCTCACTGGTGTATGTGGTTGAGTGTGTGTAAATGGAGTGTGTCGATTGTAAAAGCGTCCTTGGGTATCAAGAAAGGTGCTATATAAGTGTAATGTTGTTAATAATAATAATAATTAACCTCTAATTGGGCATTTTCTGATGGTAGCTTACTAATGTAGACAGATGCTTATTGATAGATTTCATCTTTTGTAATTTGGTTTTTATTCTGAAAATGCTGCCATATTATGGGTAAACATTACTTCCTAGCTGTATTTCTCTAAATTAATTTTGGCATCTTTAAGCATTGAAATGACAGTGTTCTTTTTTTCTTTACCCCACTTATGTACATTATCTATGGTTCATTGTGTTTATTTGAAACACTGTTAATTTGTGGGTGCACATTTATGTCTAGAGGTCCCCTACAAACTTTCAGAACCAGTCAACAGTAGCTTGTGTGACCAAGTAACTGAACAGCTCCACACAATAATGCTGATCACTCAATAATAATAAATTTAATCTGCTTCTCACTGAATGCAAGTTTGCAAGTGTCCATCAGTGCTGTCTATATTCAGACCCATCACATGATCCACACATAAGTAGCACTTTAATGGTCAACCTTTGGAATCGACTGCTTAAGTATATAGTAGGGTTGTAGCAGAAACAATATTGTGCTAAGTTTTGATGTGAAGGAAGTTCATTACTAACATATCCATAAATTGGTTTCCATTATTGCGTCTTTTTTATGAAATTGACTTGAAGGAAAGAGGAAAAAAAAACAATATAGAGGCTGACAATGTGACATTGAAGTGTTATTTGCATTTAAAATGTGCATATAAAGTCAGTTCCATCTTCTAATGACCATATGAACAATTCTTTAGATCATCTTGTCTTCAGTCTGGGTCTTCAGGCTCTTAATGACTCATTCATGATTCTTCTGATTGTATCCATCTTGTAGCTGGTCATCTTCCTATTTTACCTTCAGCTGTTGTAAGCATAACTATTTTTTCAAGTTAATTGAGTCATCTCATAATCATTCCAAAAATAAGAGAGCTTCAGTTTGGTTATCTGGGCTTCTATTGAAAGCTGTGATTTGGTTGTGGATCCATTTATTTGTTTTCTTAGCTGTCCAAGGTACTCTCAGAAGTCTTCTCCAATACAAGTTCAAAGGCAATATTCTTCCTGTCATGCGTTTGTGTTGTCCAGCTTTCACATCTATAAAGAACCACACAGAAGACCAGTTTATATTACTCCAGTGCTGGCCCTTCTTCACTGGTTGGCAAGGAGATATAAGATTGATTTAAAAATTTTAGTGTTGGCTTATCATGCTGTAGAAGAATGAGGCTCCAGCTTACATTACTGAGCTTTTAGGTCCATTTAATAACGTAAATCTCTGCGGCCCTAACAAGTGTTACTGACCATCTCGCGTACCAAACTAAGGTGAAAGGGTGATCTGGCTTTCACATATTATGCTCCCAGACTGGAAGGATCTCCCTATTGACATCAGACTTTCAGTGACAGTTTTAGCTCTTACTGCTCTTGGTGTAGTGTTTACTTTTCTGCTCCCGCACCAGATAGCTCTGACCAATCAGAGTAGACAATGTGTTCACGTGGTCTGTCGGGGCGAATTTTGGTACATTTAGGTTTGTGCCTGTGTAAAAACAAACCAAATACCCGGGGAAACGCTCCAAGTTAAACAAACTCGGTCTGATTCGGACCAGAGAAACAGACTACCGGTGTGAAAATGACCTTGGGAGATCTTTTCCAGCTTCGTCATCTTTGTTCCACTGAGTGTTAGTTTGTGTTATGTTTCCTAACTGCTGCACCCATTTTTGTTAATGATTGATCCAAGTAGGCAAAACTGGCCACCACTAACATTTTCTCCATCAGTTGTAAAGTTAGTTGTCTTTCTTGTTGACATTAACTTTTGTCTTCTTTATATTGAGGTGAACGTCCAACCTTGAGCATGTTGCCATCACAAATAATCATAATTCGCTATGCTGTTTTCTGTTGATGTGCATTTTTTGTGTTTCTCTGTATCTAGCTATGTGTAACTATAAAATTGCTGGTGTCACATTGGCTAAATGTTTCCTTATTGTGTAGTAAGTGGAGCCCAGTCCTGAACCAGTTTTTAAATTTAATATTTTCATTCCTAGACAGCCCACAAAAAACTACCGAACTAACTGGGCTCCACTTACTGCACTGAAAAAAGTTATTTTTCCATATGTGCCCATTAAAAGGGTGATGGGTCTGGACTGCAGCCAGGCCAGTTTTGCACCTAGACTCTTCTACTGCTGAGCCATATGTGCAGAATGTGGTTTGGCATTTTCTGGCTGAAATAGACCTTCTCTGACATTATCTGGATGGCAGCATGTTACTAAAAGCCTGTCTAAATCTGCATTAATGGTGCTTCACAGATGTGCCAAATTATTTTAGGATTACCCAACTTTACCAGTCTTTTGTTGCTTCATCCCATTTTTTATTTTCACTTAAATATAGGGTTTACATATTTGCAAATCATTGCATTCTATTTTTATTTTTAATATCCCAACTTTTAGTAAAAAAGGGTTGGATATACAGATTAAATACATGAAACAGAATGCTTGACTGTAGTTTGTACTTATCTAGATGTTTGCTTCTAAAATGGAGCTAATAATCTGTCTTTACCCTCTCATTAGTTCCTTAGTCTAGTCTTGTATGAAATCTGATCTGGTTTGGACTGGGGGTGCCTGTATTTGTGTGGGTTAAATGGTAACCAGTGATCCTGTACCTGTAGAGATTGCCGTCACAAGTACTTGCTCTGTTCTTGCTCAGTCAAGGATTAGGTTGTTGATAGAGTTTCATTCCCTTAGTTGAAAGCACGCATTGGAGGCACTCATGCTACCTGTCTTTGTCTCCTATTCTAGTACCCTTTCTTCTTCTTCTTTTGGATGCCTCTTCTTTAGCATGGATGGAATGAGAAAAAGTACTTCAAAGCATGTGTGTGTCACTATGTGTATGTGTGGGTTTTGGGTCATTGATGAGTAAGTTAGGACTACTTTTCCCTTTTTGGGGTGGGTTGAGTTCATAATGTGGGCAATTTTCAAACATATTGATTTGGTACATGTGAGATGTGCTTGTTTTTATGCATCCATTTCCTCATTTCACTTATACAAACCAGATTCCAAAAAAGTTGGGACACTAAACAAATTGTGAATAAAAACTGAATGCAAAGATGTGGAGATGGCAAATGTCAATATTTTAT
>BRDA01085252.1:0-15000 GCA_036984385.1 Crenuchus spilurus
AATTCATCCATTACCCAAGATTCATCTTTGCTGGAGTAGATCACAAAAGCATCATATGAACATTCTTGCTGTCTGGAAGCCCTGTAACCTTGCATTAGGATACAACCATACCGCAAGTAAAACTTACATTTATAAACAAAGACTGATGCAAGCAAAACAAGAACTACAGCACATATGAAGAGAAATATTGTAACTCTTCTGTTGATTATGCAGCTTTCAATATCAAAGTCAGTGGCTCTGAGGTTTGAGTCTTCAGACAACGTTTTACATAAAATGTTATCTGACTGAGGGAATATTTGTTGATGGGTAGTGATCCACAACATGAAATCTATTTGCGAACAGGAGCAATCAATTGGATTAAAGGACAAATCAAGAACTGAGAGATTTGTTGGCAGACTTTTTAGAGTATTAAGCGGGACACTAACAATGTTATTTGTATCCACTTTTAATAATGTTAAGCCTTTTAGATGTGGATGAATTAGAAAATCCAAAACTGTCAATCTGTTCTGACTAAGAAATAACTGCTGTAGTCTCGGAAGACCTTTAAAAGTTCTCCAGGGTATGTTCTCAATATTACAATTTGAGATATCAAGCATTTCAACAACTGTGAGATTTTCAAATAAATGACTCAGTGCACCTCCTTGGATGTGGTTGCCTGCCATTTTCAACACTTTTAGACTCCTGAGATGTCCAAATGTCATGGTGCTCCAAATAGTAATAGTTGAATATGAAATATCGAGAAATTTTAAATTGTGGAGGTTTTTAAAAAGTTCAAAATGTGCATTTAGTCTATATAAAGTTGACAGGTGAACATCCAACACCTCCAGGGAGCTAAGCTCAGGAAATGGATTTTTTTCCATAAATATGTTTGCGTTAACACTCAAGTTAATGCTGCGAATGTTTGGCATCTTTGTGAAAACTTCTGAACAGCAGTCAGGTATATCCAGGTTGTTTCTACTTAAATCTACATGCTCGAGTTTGGGCATATCACTGAGGCCTCTAAAGAATGTTGGCTTGCTGTCAACCAGCACAAGTTTTTCTAAAGTATGTACATGTGAAAGTTGCAGGATGATGGGTACATTATTGGAAGCTATAGAGAGTTCTTTAACATTCTGAAAAGGGACATTTTGTATTGATCTTATGTAGCCTTGTTCAATAGCAATTTTTGTTGCATTGACAAGACAGTGGATTTCAGAAGGTGACCAACCAACATTGAGAGAATATATTTCCTTGAACTTGATCAAGCAAAGTCCATCAATATAATAAGCATCAGATTTCTTTATCCGATTGTCCAGTCTGTAGTGTCCAATGATGAGTTTACCAACATTAAGACCACTGAGGGCTTTTAGGCCATCTCGCTGTGCATTGAGTGAATCAAAAGCACTCTGAAGATTAAGTTCTTGGAGGTAGATGTTTTGAAATGCTCCTGGTTCAATGCATGATATTGGATTGCTTGAGAGTATTAATGTAATATTTCCCCTCATCTCTTGAAGAATATTTGTGTCATTTACTTTTATGATGGTTATGTTATTAGCATGCAGGTCAAGTATACGGAAGACTTTGAAGTTTATCATGAATTTTGGAAAAGCCATAGACTGAATGTTGTTAGTGCCAACATTTAGTTCTTCAAGCGTGGTAAGATTGCTGAACTGAACATTTAAAGACACCAGACCGATATCCACAAGAACTAATCTTTGTAGATTATGTAATGAGTTTAAGCCATCAGGTTCAATATATGAGACAGGGTTTCCAGTGAGAATTAAAATGGCCACATTCTTCACATTGTGGAAAGCATCATCAGCAATATAATGGATTTGACATCTGAAAAGACATGCAAAAGAATTGTTATATGAACATTTATTTAAACAAGAAAGGAACAATGTTTTTTAAAGATAAAAATAAACTAAATTGATTTACCTTGTGAGATCCAGAAGTTGCAGATTGTACAGCTGAGGGAATACAGGTTTGTGCAAGATGGGCAACAAATTAAAACTGAACACCAGTACCTCTACAGAAGAAGGTAAACTGACAGGTATGTAAGTGAGATTTCTTCCTTCACATGAATAGTGTCCATATTTTCTCATCTGTACCAATCAAAATCATTAAATAATAATTACCAAATCTATTTGCTGAGACATTACACATAATACATATTGTACATATTAAGCAAACATCTAAAACAGTAAAACTCACAGATTAAATTTAAATAGTAAAGCATACCTGTGTGCACTCATCTCTATTCTCTCCATTTCCATTTTGTAAAAGAATGAAAATTACAAAGAGGAACATTCTTCCATCCATACAATGGGCACTCCCGGTACAAATGTGAGTGTGAAACCAAATCTATGAGAAACTCGTATTGTACAGGCATGAAATAAGGAACTAATTCCAATTTGTATAAGGGGTGTCACCTGAAAAGTGATGTTTCCTACCAACCTGGATTGATTTTTATGCTCATCAAACTTTCATTTTCACTACTGTGATGTGGAAATTGTAATGCCAATAACCATGAACTATATACAGTGGTCCTTGGAAGTTGGTGAAGCCTTTAGAATTTTCTATATTTCTGCATAAATTTGACCTTAAACATCATCAGATTTTAACAAACGTTCTAAAAGTAGATTAAGATAACCCAGGTAAATAAATGAGACAAAAATATTATACTTCATCATTTATTTGTATTGAGGAAAATAATCCAATATCCAAACAATGTGTTGTATCAGGGCCAGGAGAAATCTTATTTACAATTTACAGTGTATCACAAACGTGAGTACACCCCTTACATTTCTGCAGATATTTAAATATATGTTTTCATGGGACATCACTGACAAAATGACACTTTGACACAATGAAAAGTCGTCTGTGTGCAGCTTATATAACTGTGTAAATTTATTCTTATTCTTATTTATTCTTCAATAAAGCAGTGGTTGTCTTAGAGGTGTGTTTGGGGTCATTATCATGTTGGAACACTACCCTGCGACCCAGTTTCTGGAGGGAGGGGATCATGCTCTGCTTCATTATTTCACAGTACATATTGGAATTCAACTCCACAACACTTGCTGCACTCATACAGCCCCAGACCATGGCATTCCCACCACCATGCTTGACTGTAGGCATGGCACACTTATCTTTGTACTCCTCACCTGATTGCCGCCACGCATGCTTGAGACCATCTGAATCAAACAAATTAATTTTGATCTCATCAGACCATAAGACATGGTTCCAGTAATCCATGTCCTTTGTTGACATGCCTTCAGCAAACTGTTTGCAGGCTTTCTTGTGTACAGACTTCAGAAGAGGCTTCCTTCTCGGGTGACAGTCATGCAATTTGATGTAGTGTGCGGCATATGGTCTGAGCACTGACAGGCTGACCCCCCACCTCTTCAATCTCTGCAGCAATGCTGAGAGCACTCCTGTGTCTACCTTTCAAAGACAGCATTTGGATGTGATGCTGAGCACGTGCACTCAGCTACTTTAGACAACCAACTGTTCTGAGTGGACCCTTCTCTTTTAAAATGCTGGATGATCTTGTCCACTGAAATGTGAGGGGTGTACTCACTTTTGTGATACACTGTATATTCTGTTTGTACCAGTGTTTTCTTTGTTTCTGTATCCACTGTGTAAATAAATGTCACTATTGTGAGGAGCTTTTGTTTCAAAGTACTTTATTAACCAAGAATATTCATCTTTCCCTTGGCCATAACCTGACCGGCGACTCCATGTTTCTTCACTCAAAGGGTTCGGTGGGGTGTTGTCACAAAATGGTGTCAGAATTAAACAAGAAAAATGGACCTGAAACCAGGGAATGAAGCTATGGTGTCAAGGCAAAGACTGACATTAATATCATCTTCTTCCAAAGAAGGTCATTACAGCTGCAAGAACTGTAAGAACTCGTCAACGCAGATGCCACAAACAATATTCCCAGGACAATGGCTGAAGAAGCTGTGGGCTCATCCAGAATAGACAAAGTCTGTACCCTGCTCCAAAATTTCATCAAGGAACAAAGAAATAAAGACAAGTGTAACCCAGTGTTAAAAACACAAACAATAATTAATAAATATTGATTTCATATCTTATTTTGCAATGAGATTAAAAAGTAATAAATTAATGGTTAAAAACAAGCTCATAAATATATCTAAAAAGTGTTAAAAATCTTTAGAAAACTGTGCAATACACCTTTAGTATTCGAGTTGATGATGGCCTGAACAACCAATAGCTAGCATGGTCTGATTTCACATCAGCCAATAAAATTGATTGTCCTGCCCCTCCCACTGCGCAGCGCAGAGATTACTGTGCAGTGCAGAGATTCTCCTCTGATTGCATCGGACACATACATGGTTTGAGAGTGATCTATGCAGCTGGTTGTTTCTGCTGAAATCCTTGAAAGCTAGCAGAGAAACTTGTGATTCGGTAAGAAAACCAATCCTAAAAACGCTTTGCAAAATATATCATTCAAAAACAGTAATTTTATGTTTATTAAACTTTAGAAAGCTTCCGTTGTGAACAGAGTGGAGCACAGAAATCCCCATTGTAGCTGCATGTAGCATCGGTGAGTGGGTACAGGTGCTGGTTAGCATTTTAGCACAGAAAATTCACTGAGAATGGCTAAAACTAGGGGTGCAGGAAAAAATCGCTTCGAGCTCAAATCGCATTTCTAACTTTGAACGATTCAGAATCGATTCTCGTTTTCAAAAAATCGATTTTTTTTGCGGATGTGCATTCTCAGCCACCGTAGTGCTAGGCAAAAGTCTTGTCTGGCTCTCGTCGGAGGCGGTCGCATTCCTTCTCTCTCCTCACTATGCCTACCCTGCTTGCTTCTTTGTCCTGTCTGCCTGGCTTCACTCAGCACTGACCTGCAAACCCATGGATTGGATTGGATCAAGTGGACTCCAAAAATATTGTCACTGCTCCTCTATGAGGAGTTTGGGCTAGGGAGAGCCTGCCTGTCCTGATGAATTGTTTGTGGCTGGACGTGTGATGGACTTCGTGGGTCTAGCGACACTCTCCATATGGATGAGGAAGAGGATGCACTATTTGGAATACTGGTACGGAATTTTGCTGAATTGGCACAAAGCAATATCTTCGTTTACTGAGAAATTAATGTGTTGGGTTGCTTGTCCGGGCCTATGAGGTGCCCAACTTTGATTCGACCTGTGGGGCAGAACGGACATTGACCGTGATTAACACCTGGCTGGATAACATCCTGATGAGATGGTGTTCTGTGAAGTGCTGGACATTTGGAGATCCTTTAACCAGGGGTGACCATACAAAATCAGGTCTGCTCGCACTGAATTTTATTTTTCCTTATTCAGCCTTGACTGCCCGGCTGAAGAATTCTCCCGCAGGATTGCTAAATGTTGCTAGGCTCTGTCACCTTATCGTGTTCCTGATAAGGGAGGCAACTGTTTGGGTGCTTGGAAGCTGTTCAAGGCTACACAGCTGCTGTGCTCATCACGTGTCATCGTGCGGACTGAGAAACACAGACTCTCTGACTGCAGAAGGGCAAACAACCTGTTGTCTCCTGCCCCACCCTCCAGCTACCCCAACCCATCACCAACTGCTTCTGATGGCTTATTCCCGGGCGGGGGCATGACGACTCTGTTGCGAGAGCACTCTGAAAGCGCTGCCGGACTCGTCTGCTGCTGCTGGCCTGTCTCTACCCCACCACCACCTACCCTCCCAGCCCCTCCTTCACCATTTGCTATGTATTGTCGTTGTGCTTCAGGCGTAATAACAGGTGATGTTTTTCTTTTCCCACCTGGGCCCTCGAACTGCGCCCCACTTAGAGCGCAGTATGGGGGTTGAGTGTTCCACTGTTTCTTTTCTGACTGATGATAATTTCGCTGTGCTTGTACTTGTACCTGTGCACTGACAATAAAATTGATTCTGATTCTGATTCTGAAAACAAGGAAGCAACGTGGGTTATGTACAGGCATGCAAGCCAAGCCGCGGTCTTTGAAAGCAACCATTTGGAAACACTTTGGATTTTACCATCAACCCGGCCCGGGTAAGAAAGGGCTTGACATGACTCATGCGATTTGCAGAGATTACAACGGTAAAGTATTTCGTTCGGATATGAAAGAATCAGAAAAAAATCGATTTGTGAACCCAAGAATTGATTCTGGATCGATTTGTTCGATTCCCAAAGATTCGCAGCCCTAGCTAAAACTCTTAGTCATTTCTAAAGTTTGTAATAATGAAATAGCACTTCAAGGTTTACGTATAATTATTGATGTGTATGTTGCATTTTACAGTGTAATTGCATTTTTTTTATTAGCACATGGTTTTGTATTTTCAATGGTGCTAATTCAGTTCATAGTGCTGTTGTCTATATAAAGTGCCTTGCTATTAGCACTTATGCTGTTCTGGTTAAGCTATATCTAATGTGTGCTTCCAGTCAAACAATCTGATGTTAAATAATTTATTTCATTATCACTTTAAAAGACTGGAATAATACTTATTAATTACCACATGTAAACTAATTTATATTAGTTTTATTGATGTGTTAGTGATATGTAACTGTAACTTGAATATTGTTGTACAACATGGGAAAAAAAACTTGAATTGATTGAAATACTTTGAATTGTAGCTTTAAGCACAGCATATTAGTTACTACTAATATAAAGCTACTTTATTCTGGCCTTGTTCTAGGTCAGGTTTTTTTTGTTTGTGCACTATTCAACAGAGTGCTGCAGAGAAGTCCAGATCACCTTTCCAGAACTGGATGGCGAGCCCCAGCCTAAAGGATTGAACGAACTGGTAGATTGTGACCTGACTGGTTACAAATAAGATATTGTATGAACATTTGACAGACACATTGCAAAGGACTAAATTACTACAAAGACAGACTTTCTTTAATGTTTTTTTTCCCTTTAGTTTTTTTTTCTAAAGCGCACAATTTTGTTTCTTGTATTGTATGCAAAATTGGATCCCTAATATTCCGACCAGTAAACTATACTGTTTTTTTTTCCTAAGAGCTGTGTGTGTACTTGGTTTCTCTGTTGTTGCTCACACCTAGGCTCCCACAAATCCCGAGTCTTCTGATCAGGCCTAACATCCCTTATGAGTGGGTAGTATTGGTGTTAGTGGTCTGAGTAAATTTACCATATCTACTATTAAGGGTACTTGAAGTAACCCTACCTGTGGGTTACAACAAAAAGTGGCGAGGCAGCCAGGGGCCTAGTGCTGTGTAACAACAGTGGATTAACAAATTGAATCTATCCTGTGAACACATTGGTAAATTGGATTTCATTGCAAGGTTGAGCGTTAAGATACCAAATGCAGTCATTGTTAGTGGTGTAACTGGGTCAGAAAAAGATGATGAAGTGCTTGAGTACTTACAGCAATATGGTACAATTAATAGGACATTAACTATTGATGATAGCTCATCTGAGTTTTACCAGGATCAGGTCGTGGAGTTTACCTCTGGTTTAGCTGTTCAAAAGTCAACACCTGCTTTGCCTTACCTCTATCCATCATCTGATGATCCTGAAGTTAAATATTGTATTTGTGCCTTAACAGATGTTTACACAAAAACTGTAGGGGGCAGTGTTACTGACACCTATCTCGCTGAACTAAAGGGTTTAGCTAAGTTAAGTGGGAAGGATTTTGAAGAGGTGTTACGGGAGTTGATGTCAAAATTTGAAGAGTCTATGGGACCCGCTGAGGTAGCTGCAACCCCATGTCCAAATAATGACATAGAGCCCACACAGAGTGCTGGGTTCTCTCCACATCATATTGATAACTCCCACGCTCCTACACTCATTCAGAGCCCTGATCCAAGCGCTTTGATCCCAAACCAGACACCTCACTTGCTAAACAAAACCGATTTAATCTCACCTGACGCACAGAGGATTGTGGTTGAACATGTTGTCAAAACTACAGAGAAGACATCTAATATTCAATCCACCCTTAGATTAAGAGCTTTCTCTGGAAAGAATCCTAGACCATATACTGAAGCAGACTATGAAACATGGCGTTCCCACATTGATTTAAAGTAAACACTAACTTTACTAGGTTCGGAGGAGGGGAAAACAGTGATCAGAGTAGACAGTATATTCTTTTATATTTCACTGATATCAGTACTGTTTTATTACAGCTTACACAAAATTTCAGAAACAATGTATTTTTAAATACAAAATTTTAAAATACAAAAATATTAGAGCTCTTTTAGAAGTAAAATAAATGTTAAACCTGTGGACCCACAACTACCCGGGTAGTGTTTTAACCAGTGTGTGGTTGTGCTTATCTGGACTTGGTTAGGATGCACAGTTCAGGACCAAGAGTTCCAAAGTTCTGTCTGCTCAAGTTTATTTGATGCACTTCTATGCAGAGGATTCCAGGATCCAGTGGGACTGACTCACCATCAAAATCGAACCATAAAGAAACCCAATCAGAGTTCTTGGGAAACTCAGTTAAATTAAGAACCACCCATATCTCTGGATCATTCAAAACAGCAAAACACAACTAAAGACAATGTTATGTTGTTATCAATCAATATTTCCTGCAGTTAAAAGAGTATAAAGTTATCTACTTTAGTGGGTTCTTCCACAATATGCTCACTCTGTCTCCATTCCATAAGAGAGAAAGAAAAAACAGTGACCTCTACAGGATTGGAGAGGAAGCATCAGCACTGTAGTAAATAAAAGTCCTATAGCAGTAAATCCCATGAGGTTCATGGTTATGCAGAAAAACTAAATAAAGATAATTACTTATTAAATGTGTCGTGTTCTTTTTCTTTGTGATTATATAAAACAAATAATGTTCAAGTTAAGGGTTGGTATAGTAACCACATATTTATATGGGTTACAATTCTTTTGTTATTCTGGGAAAAACAATACAAACGGACCTGTGTGAAAAACAAGGCAGAATAAACGTGTTTGAGGACTACACTTCGCCTCTTTCTGTTGCTTTTGTGGGATATTGGATCCGCAAACACGAGTTACTTCAAGTGCTGCCTTAAAGCGCTGTGTTGCGGTACGGAGCTTACTGGAGAGTGACGACACGTGATGTGCAGGTACCAATAGGGTATCAGAATGGTATATGTTTATACTTTTCATCCAACCACAATCACCTTCACTCTTTCTGGGTGGCGCAGTTTATCTGGACAGGATGTTTTTTAAAATGAAGACAAACTGAAATGAAATACGTAGAAATAACAAGGCTGTTTTTAAAATGTAAGTAGTAGAAAGCACCGATAACTGCATGAAAATGTAAGTAAGTAGAAGTAAAAAGTCGTCCGAAAATAATTACTCCAAAAACATATAAATAACCAAAATTTCTACTTAAGTACAGTAACTAAGTATTTGTACTTCGTTAGTTGACAACTCTGGCAATTAGTAGTAGCACTTGCACTGAATCCCAGTATTAACACAATTAATTCACTCCACAAACACTTAGCACATTATATCCCACATTAATTAAAAGTGTCAGCAGGACAGCTATCAAACAACACCTTAATAATCAACTTGGATATGAAAGCAACCAGCTAGAAACACGTTGCTAACCATCAGCAAAACATTAGCATATAGCAACACATTAGCAATCACCAGGGATGCCTTAGCAAACATCTAGCTACATCTTGCAAAGTCACTGTGCTGACACTAAAACTGCTGTTACATAATAAAAAGTATTGGAACCACAATTAGGTAGATCATAAATCCTACACCTAGTTAAGTTGCTTGCTCACTGCTAAGCAATCTGACGTGTGGTTTCACTGACTACAGCAAAGCCAGTGTTGATCACACAAAGTGGAATGTCTTCAGGAAGAAAGGTAAACCAGAGCATCTTATTGTTCTTGTTCAAAATGCATGCTTAACATATAATTACTAACACAGGAGTAGAGGAAGATTAGAAAAGATTGTGGCCCAAAAAATCAATAACCTTCAATATGCAGATGACAATCACAACAAGTAAAAAGTAATAAAACATGAAAATTATGAGGTTCTTATGAGGAAAGTTAAAGAACAGAGTGAAAAGATGGGAGTTAAATTCATTGTGAAGAACACAAAGGTTAAGATGCAACTACATCTTGACCTGATCAGCCTTTACAATTAATATTAACAAATGATCTTGCTGTGATGAAATACAACACAGTTTGACATTTGGCAGAAGAAGGATAAAGGAGCAAGACAGAATATCTTAAAATGTGATCTTCAAGTGTAACTCTATAAAAAAAGATTTAAAAAATTCTTTTTCTCTATAAAAAAAGATTTAAAAAAATCCAGACTATGGTCTTTTTGGTGGTTCTTTATGGATGTGAAACCTCTACAGTGAAAAAGTAAGACAGAAACATTATCTAATTTTGGCAAAAAAAATTTGAATGCTGTGGATGGAAACAAATACAAATTTCCCAGAGGCAGAGGAACGATGATTTTGACCAAGGGGGGTCCCCCAGACTGATGGTATGACGTTATTTCAGACACTGTGATGTAGTCTGACATGCCTTTACTTCTTTACTAATTACACCCACCTATAATAACTTTTTTCTCAGACTGTTAAACTTGCTTTTGTTAAAACACTGAAAACAGTAAGAGTGTCATAAATCTATATTTTGATTAAATCTGCTCTAAACTTAGACTTTCCAAAAACCTGTTTTCAGATGTGCTGATATATTGTGAAAAAACATTTTAAACATTTCTAGCCAAGTGTAACACTGGACAGGAAGGAGAGACGAGAGGTCAAACACAATTGATGAGAAGGTGTAGATATTTTAATAAAGTTTTACCACAAGTGTAACATAAACACATTGACAATGAACACCAATACAGCTACAACAACTACCACAGAACTGAGCCACAAGAGGATATATAAAGAGTATGTATTCAACACATGAGGAATTAACAAGATGGGTGTAGGACATGGGCGGACACATAACCTAAAGACGCAAAGCACACAGACACTAGACACAGACCAAAAGCGTAACTTTTGAGCTCTGAAGTAAATAACCATAGGTCTTAGCCGCACATTGCTGATTACAGTTTATAAAATTTGTATGTGGTTTTAGTCCTAAAACAAACCAAATGTGAGGTGATACTGTTTTTCTCTCATTCACTGGGTCCTAGATTGAATATTTATGGAATAGGCGTGAGGTGTGAGAAGTCTTTGTTCAGGTGAGCACTCAAGAGAGTGCCTTTGTTTTTGTCCATTACTGGGCTGCTAATCTCCCAATGGTATGTTCAGAATTACCATATTGTCACCAAATCAATGTCCAATAGCAGAAAAAATGTGCTGCACTCCTACTCGCACTGAGAAACATGTGTCTGTGTTTTTAAGCTCCTCTCACAAGAATCTAAAAATATGTTTTGATTCAACCTATAGCTATATATTTGAAAAGTAGACACTTTAAGGTTTCTGTGGTATTAGTTTTGTTTCTAGGACAAAATCTTGCAGTTATATAAGTGTTTTTGTGGAATTTCAGTTCTATCCCACTGGTTTAGTATGTATGCAGGTTCTTCATGCAGTGCCATCTGAGAAATAAACAAATCCTTTCCAATCTTTTTTGAGGAGCACTGTTTTTAAATAGTCAATCTTTCACTTCTTATTTCAACCTTCATCTCATCCATGTGAGCTGCATAACCAGGGGACTTCGTGAGCACTCCAATTGAAAATTAAAATATATGGATTTCATGGTGCGTTTACCACAAAGTTCGCTGAATTTATTTTATAGTAATACTTCATGCACAACTTCAGGTGACGCCACTTATTCAAATTGGAATTAGTTCCTTATTTCCTGACTGTGCAATAAGTGGAGAAAAACATGTTCCTCTTTGTAATTTTCTTCCTCTTACTGAATGGAAACACAGAGAATAGTGATGAGTGCACACAGGTATGCTTTACTCATATATTATGTTTTTATGCTTTAATGTTTTATAAAATTGCCTATATGTTCTATATCATATTCTATACTATATTCTGTATTCTGTATTTGTTTAACTGTTAAACTTCATGTTGTTACATATATATATATATATATATTTTACAAGCCTTTTTAATGTTGATCACTGTCACTTATAGCTCATGAAAATCAGGAATCCAGAACCTCAAATTATTATATTTCATAAGATGAAACATAAAAGGATGTGCCAAAAATGTTTATTTGTACAATTAATATTTGGTCTGGGATCCTCTCCCCAAGTTACTGCATTAGTGCAGTGTAGCATTCTGGCAATAAGCTTGTGGGTTTGCTGAAATGTTACTGAAGTCTAGGTTGCTTTGATAGTGGCCTCAGCTCAGCTAACGGGTTCAGATCCGGAGAGTTGGCTGGCCACTCAAGTACAATCATATGATGGTCAGCAAACCATTTCGTAGTAGTTCTGGCACTCCATAAAGCTTATAAAGCAGATGGAAGCATGACGCACTCTCAAATCTCCTAAATGATGGTGTTAACTTTGTAAAACACAGTGGACCAACACCAGCAGATGACATGGCACCTCAAACCATCACAAACTGTAGAAACTTTTCACTCTTTTTTCAGAGTCTACGACCTTGCTTTCCAAATGAAATGTAAAATTTTATTTAATCTGGAAAGAGGACTTTGGATCATTAATGTTGTTTCTTATTCAGAAGTGGCTTGGTATTAGAAATGCAGCAATTATAGCATAAGAGATACACATTATTTTACAATAGCAATTTACTCAAAAGGAAATTCTAATAATTGGATACATGCCACTTTATGTGTAATTAATATAAAATATAACACTTTAGCTTTGTAAATTAAATTATGAATACAAATGACATTTTGCATGTTAGTTCATGACATTCTATTGTATATATCTTATACACAGTCTTGAGAAAAAGTACTCCCTCTTTGAGTTCTATGGTTAAATGTATTGGAGCTTAAAAATCTGGTCCTGACAATGTCTTAAAATTAGGTAAATACAACACAGATTAGATTAAATTGTCATGAATTATTTTTAAAACTAGGCCAGAATGCAGTATGGAAAAAATTGAACACCTCCTTGGTGCTTCCATAGGCATCAAGAGTGTGAGATTCAACCAGGAGCTACTAATCAAATGCCATTTGATTAATTCATCATCAGCAAGTGAGACCACTTCTGTAAAAGCAGAGGGTTTGGCAGTTTGCTGATCTGGAGTATTCAGATGTGTGTTAACACAATGCCAAAGAGGAAAGTTGTCAGCAATGATCTTAGAGAAGTAACTGTTGCTGTCCATCAATCTGGGAAGGGTTATAATGCCAATTACATTATAGATTGAAGTCCATCTTTATACAATGAGAAAGATTATTCACAAGTGTAAAACAATCAAGACAGTTGCCAGTTGTCTTCCCAGGAGTGGATATCCCAGCAAATTCAGTCAGACTGTAATGCTCAGAGAAACTGCAAAAAACCCAAGACCCTACAGGCCTCAGTTAATATGTTAAATGTTTATAAAATTATAACAGTACAATTAGAAAAAGACTGAACAAGTATGGCTTTTGATTATCAGCAGAAAGCTTCTTCTTTCTAAAAAGAACATGCACCATGGCTTAAGTTTGCAAAGTTGCATCTGAATAAACCACAGGTCTTCTAGAAAAATGTCTTGTGGACAGACAAGACCACAGAGGAGATGTTTGGCCATAATGTATAGTGCCACTTTTGATGAAAACCTAACACATCATACCAGCTGTCAAGCACAGTGGTTGGGGTGATGATATTGCACTAATTTTGCAGCCATAAGACATGGGCAACTTGCAGTCATGCCTACAGACGTCTGAACTGAAGCAATATTGTAAAGAAGAGTGGGCCAAAATTCTTCCAGAACAATGTGAGAGACTAATAAAGTCATACTGAAAATGATTACTTCAAGTTATTGCTTGTGAAGGTGGTTCTACCAAATATTGATTATTAGGGTGCACTTAATATTTCCCAAACTGCTGCATTCAGGTCTAGTTTTGTGAAATTAATAATGACATGGTGGAATCACTTCCATGTTGTTGTTCATCTGAGGTTGTATTTACCTAATTTTAAGACCTCGTAAAAATTTAATTATTTTATTAGGTCCTAATATATATAAACAACAAAATTCAAAGAGACTGTACTTTTGCTCCCTATTACTGTTTATATAATACAATTGGTAATTATTATTTAATGATTTTGATTGGTACAGATGAGAAAATATGGACACTATTCATGTGAAGGAAGAAATCTCACTTGCATACCTGTCAGTTTACCTTCTTCTGTAGAGGTACTGGTGTTCAGTTTTAATTTGTTGCCCATCTTGCACAAACCTGTATTCCCTCAGCTGTACAATCTGCAACTTCTGGATCTCACAAGGTAAATCAATTTAGTTTATTTTTATCTTTAAAAAACATTGTTCCTTTCTAGTTTAAATAAATGTTCATATAACAATTCTTTTGCATGTCTTTTCAGCAATCTTACCACGCTTGAAGAACTAAATGTTGGCACTAACAACATTCAGTCTATGGCTTTTCCAAAATTCATGATAAACTTCAAAGTCTTCCGTATACTTGACCTGCATGCTAATAACATAACCATCATAAAAGTAAATGACACAAATATTCTTCAAGAGATGAGGGGAAATATTACATTAATACTCTCAAGCAATCCAATATCATGCATTGAACCAGGAGCATTTCAAAACATCTACCTCCAAGAACTTAATCTTCAGAGTGCTTTTGATTCACTCAATGCACAGCGAGATGGCCTAAAAGCCCTCAGTGGTCTTAATGTTGGTAAACTCATCATTGGACACTACAGACTGGACAATAGGATAAAGAAATCTGATGCTTATTATATTGATGGACTTTGCTTGATCAAGTTCAAGGAAATATATTCTCTCAATGTTGGTTGGTCACCTTCTGAAATCCACTGTCTTGTCAATGCAACAAAAATTGCTATTGAACAAGGCTACATAAGATCAATACAAAATGTCCCTTTTCAGAATGTTAAAGAACTCTCTATAGCTTCCAATAATGTACCCATCATCCTGCAACTTTCACATGTACATACTTTAGAAAAACTTGTGCTGGTTGCCAGCAAG
>BRDA01085253.1:0-22162 GCA_036984385.1 Crenuchus spilurus
GTTAGAGAGAGAGAAGAGAGAGAGAAAGAGACACACAGAGAGAGAGAGAGAGAGATAGAGAGAGAGAGATAGAGAGAGAGACAGAGAGAGAGACACACACACACACAGAGAGACAGAGAGAGAGAGAGAGAGAGAAAGAGAGAGAGGGGGAGAGAGGGAGTGAGTGAAAGAGAGACAGAGACAGAGAGAGAGAAGAGAGAGAAGAGAGAGAGAGAGAGAGAGAGAAAGAGAGAGAAGGGGAGAGAGGGAGAGAGTGAAAGAGAGACAGACGGAGAGAGAGAGAGAAGAGAGAGAGAGAAAGAGAGAAGAGCAAGAGAGAGAGAGACAGAGAGAGAGAGAAGAGAGAGAGAGAGAGAGAGAGAAGAGCAAGAGAGAGAGAGAGAGAGAGAGAGACAGACAGACAGACACAGTGAGATAATGTGTCTGTACATCCTGAGATAGCGGCTGGACTTTTGTCCACATTTGCTGCTAAAGACTAAGCAGAGAATGTTTGGCGACACTGACTTATATAAGGGAGACAGCAGGTATGTGGTCGGGGGCAGTGCCACAGGTGTGGGCAGCTCCCTGCTTACGTGTGGGCCGCTGGCTCCCTCTAGTGACTGAGGGAAGCCTCGTTACCCAGTGAGGCTCATACTGACCCCTGACACAAGCACTGAATACACTGTTTAGTTTGTCTTTTTGGACCTGTGTCCTGTTATGTATATTCACATACCAAATTTTATATTTCAGTAACTGATGAGCAGAGTCAGTGCCCATGTAGACAGCTAAGTAGTCGGCATTCTAACAGTTCTCCACGCTTATAAGACAGATAAATGAGATGCTCTAGTTAGACAGCGATGACATCACTTATTCCCACCCCACCAGCATTTATGTCAGCTGTGAAAGTGGCCTCAGCATATCACCGCCATAGCAAATGTATTAGAATTAAATGTACGCATAACTTACATTTAATACATAAACAGCTTGCCCTGTTTTTTCCAGCTATGTCTGATGGTGGTAGTGGCAAAAAAGAGAAGAAGAAGAAAGGATCGTCTTTTCAGACAGTGTCTGCACTTCACAGGGTATGTTTAAAGCTGTTAGCCACGTTTACGCCTTTACGTTGTTCATTTTTACGATCTTTATTAATTATACTGATTATACTGAACTTGCAGGAAAATCTCAACAAGCTGATGACGAACCTGCGCTCGACTCATCCACATTTCGTACGGTGCATCATTCCCAATGAGACAAAGACTCCTGGTGCAATGGACAACCCCTTAGTGATGCACCAGCTCCGCTGTAACGGTGTGCTGGAGGGTATCAGGATCTGCAGGAAGGGTTTCCCAAACAGAATCCTGTATGGAGACTTCAAACAGAGGTAATAAGACATGTCCCGTATTTAACAAACTCAGGAATAACAGAATATCCAACAGTGTGTTCACATCACATGTTACAGATATCGCATCCTGAACCCATCCGCCATCCCAGAAGGTCAGTTCATAGACAGCAGAAAAGGGGCTGAGAAACTGTTGGGTTCACTTGATATCGACATCCAACAATATCGATTTGGGCATACAAAGGTAAGAGTTTTTAATGATGCTGTTTTTAATACTTTATTATATGAGTTAGTTCCAGTGGTGGACAAAGTACTCAACTCTAGTACTTAAGTAAAAGTACTGATACTCGTGGTCAAAATTGACTCAACTACAAGTAAAAGGTGCTCAGTCAAAAGTTTAGTCAAGTTAAAGTACTGAAGTACTTACTTTTGAAAATACTCAAGTATTCAAAAGTACTAATGATATTTTCTAATATTAGTACATTGCTGTATTGTTTTGAGTGCTTTTACAGAAGCTTGTACAGTGGTAACCCTACATACTAACGAGTATTCCAGGTAACGAGTCGAGATCTCTGAATATTTTTGTTCCAGGTAACGAGTAAAATTCCAAGTAACGAGTAGCGTAAATTAGTTCAAGTATGCCAACCGCTAGGAGCGCTGTGGTCGTAGCATCCCCTAGATGCTAGCATAGAAGAAGAGGTCAGTCATTACCTTTGACCGCTGTCCAGTGAAAGTGAAAGTGCTAGTGAAAGTGACACAAAGACAGCAAAAGGTAGTGAACAAGAAAGTTAGATACATTTTACTTTTACTTTTCAAATGATAAGTGTAACCATGCCATACACGTACACCCGTCCTCCTGTCCTCCTTAGCCGCCAGCCTACACGAGCACCATCGTCGTCTCGTTTCTGTTTTAAAAACCCATATAAACACATTATTTACATATTAAAGTATACTGTATGTTGGCCGGCTGACACGGATTCATCAGTTTTACATGTATTCTTATGGGGAAAATGCATCCAGCTAACGAGCAAACCAGCTAACGAGCTCGGCTCCTGCACAGATTAAACTTGTAAGTAGGGTTACCACTGTAACTTGCTGAAACCACCCGATGATGTATTGACATGTAGAACCACTGTGCAACAAAAAGTCTACGCCACCTGTAAACTTCAGCATAAAAAATGCTTTAAAAAATGTGAGTTCTTAAATGCAGAAATATGTTTGTTTGTGGTAATCACAGACCACATTTAAACTGATATGAAATTATTTTAGTTCTGAAATATCAAACATTGAGCTGAGACATGGCCATGGCTGCGGTGGTTTCTCCGCTTGACTTTCTCCAACCGTCTCCATTGCTGATTTCTGTTTGAATGAAACAAAACACTGCTTTGTGTAATTTCACATCTTTGCTTCTTTCTCACCCAGTAACCCTTTAACATTGGTAGAGCACATTTGAGTCACTATAACATATTGAAGAATGTCTTAAACTTAACACAGTGTCATTGTGATATCTCTACCAAATCCCAGGTGTGAGTGGAGACTGTGATTGGTTCCCCTTCTTGTGAGGACCATAGCATGTGGCCAATTGCATGTCAGTAATGAAAATCAGCAACAGTAGACTACAAAGCTTGATGTAGATCTACGATCGCAGCACACCAGTGCAAATATCTTATTATAGCACAACACTTAAGTGTATTATTGCTTAATTATACCAGTTAGTTCTGGCCCTGCATTGTAATTGGCTGAAAGACACTGCCCAAAGCTCTTTAAGTATTACTCCGCTACATACCAAGAAGGATGCCCCGCTACCTGGAACAGGGCTTGACTGGTTACTTTATTACTTGTTCATGTATAGTCTGTGTTTACTGTGTATTGTTTACTGTACATTGTAAATGATACGTACATCACCTGTATATAACGCTAAAGACACACCACAGCCTGGAAACTAATTACTTGTGTATATCAACATACTTGGCCAATAAATTGATTTTGATTAATTTTTTTTTCAAAACCGTCTCTGCATGTTAAGCAAGATAAATCTTTTATTGGTATTTATCATGTTTATTAACTATTTGTACCGTACTGTACATTCACTTGTGATCTGTTCCTGGTTGCTACTACATTATACTACACATCTGCTGTGTCCTTGTAATGCAGCGACATTGTAAATTGTTACAAATTTTTCATAGAATTCATTAGTGGATTAAAAAAAGAAGAGATCGTCTGTTTTTTCAGGTGTTTTTCAAAGCCGGACTGTTAGGTCAGCTAGAGGAAATGCGAGATGAGAGGCTGTCCAAGATCCTCACAGGAATTCAAGCTCGATCTCGAGGTCTTCTCTCCAGACTGGAGTACCAGAAGATGGTGGAACGCCGGTAGGTCTACACTCTTAAAGAATACGTTCTTCAGTAAGAATATGCTTATATTGGGGGGGGGGGGTTAATTTTAAAATGTCACCAGATCTGCTATGTACCCACAAAAAATTAAAATATACATAAAACCAATTAGAATGGTATATAATATAGATAATATGTGCTTAAGAACCCATATGGATGGAGACTTGGAAGAATCAAGAAAGAGTGTTAGGTATAAAATTTAGATAATTATCAGTATTTCATGAATGGTTGCAGCTACAGTCCTGCAAATTGGCTTAAAATAACCAGAAACCATATGTTTATATTAAACTTTAATAGGAACAATAGGTCTTTGACAACCCTTTTCAAGTTATTTGAGAAAAAAAACATTTTTTTGTGATAATTTACATCAAAATCAAGTAAATACAGTTTTGAAGTGGTACTCTGCATCTGAAAGACAAACCAAGTTGGTATTTTATCAAAAATTGTCCCTCAGCAGGCCTTTATACTGATTTAAAGTATGAAAACAATTTATTCTAGACACAAGGTAGAATGTCAAGCGATATTTCTCACTAGTAAAGCCCTAAAAACAGATTTTCTCAAATTGTGGTGAAAGTATTACCCCTAGTCATATATATACACAGAAATGCATATAGAAACATGGGGTTTCCGGACAATTTGAGCCTAATTTTGTGTCTCTAGGATCAATACTTTTATTGATATAGAGTTTTTATGATTTTTCAAAAATGTCGTTGACCTGAAGATCTTTATATGGCCCGTCCGTATGGGTTTTCGGCTTATTTTTACAAACCAATGCCATGGCAGTGCTAGAATAGGTCCAGGTAACACAAAAAGGTGAGTACACAAACAATCTGGAATTATCACCCCCCACTTATATATAGAACCATGAACACTAATAGAGCTCTTTGCATTATTAAAGAGTTCATCAGATACATGTAGAATGTGTTTTAGGTGGTTCTATAAAGGGGTTCCTCCGTATTACAAGCTTGACGCCATAACAATAACAGAACCCTGTTTGATGCTATATAAATCCTTTTTCAAAAAGCTTCTATAAAGGACTATCTGCAACACATTCTAAAGGGTTCTTTGCTAGAGGCACCAGTTCTATATAGAATCATGACCTCAAAGAACCGTTTTTAATGCCTAAAGAGTTATTTGTATAGTCGCTTTATGAATTACGCCACAGCATGGTTAGTTTTAATTCCAACAACACAACAAACTAGGGCTGTGAATCTTTGGGAATTGAACAAATCAATCCGGAATCGATTCTTGGGGTCATGAATCAATTTTTTCCCGAATTCTTTCATATCCGAACAAAATACTTTACTTTACTGTTGCAATCTCTGCAAATCACATGAGTCACGTCAAGCCCTTTCTTACCTGGGCCGGGTTGACAGTAAAATCCAAAGTGTTTTCAAATGGTTGCTTTCAAAGACCGCGGCTTGGCTTGCATGCCTGTACATAGCCCACATGCTTCCTTGTTTTGCCTAGCACTACGGTGGCTGAGAAGGCACATCTGCACCCACAAAAAAAATTTATTTTTTGAAAATGAGAATCGATTCTGAATCATTCGATGTGAGAAACGCGATTCGAACCCTTTCTTGATACTGTATAGAATCATTTTTGCTAAGAGTGCACCTCTATCATGCAATGGGTTCTTTGAGTGATTATGTTTCTATGTACTGTGTTACCATGTGTATATAGTGTATGGATCATTTTAAAGGATATTTTGGTTTAAATAAGTCTTCCAATGCAACAGTGATGCCTTACTCGTGATCCAGTGGAACGTTCGTGCATTTATGGGAGTCAAGAACTGGCCGTGGATGAAGCTGTTTTTCAAGATCAA
Source organism: Crenuchus spilurus (assembly GCA_036984385.1). Lineage (NCBI taxonomy): Eukaryota > Metazoa > Chordata > Actinopteri > Characiformes > Crenuchidae > Crenuchus > Crenuchus spilurus. The sequence continues at coordinate 5,531 of BRDA01085253.1, forward strand.
ACCATTACTGAGGTCGGCCGAAGCAGAGAAGGAAATGGCAAACATGAAGGAGGAGTTCTTGAAGCTCAAAGAGGCTTTCGCCAAGTCTGAGGCTCGTAAAAAAGAGCTAGAGGAGAAAATGGTCACTCTTCTCCAAGAGAAGAACGATCTCCAGCTTCAGGTTCAAGCGGTAGGTTCGAAAACGCACCCGTTCCAACATCAACGCATTTGAAAACATTCATGATTTATATGCTCCGTTATTGTCCTGATATGTAAACAGGAGCAAGACAATCTCTGCGATGCCGAGGAAAGGTGTGAAGGACTGATAAAAAACAAGATCCAGATGGAAGCCAAAGTCAAGGAGTTGACCGAGAGACTGGAGGACGAGGAGGAGATCAATGCAGAGCTGACGGCTAAAAAGAGAAAGCTGGAGGACGAGTGTTCTGAACTCAAGAAAGACATTGACGATCTTGAGTTGACTCTGGCGAAAGTGGAGAAGGAAAAGCATGCCACAGAAAATAAGGTTTGTAAACAGAGTATTTGTGTACTAATAATGCTAAAGATTGATGGTATTTTCTCAAAACCTGTCTTAAACACCAGGTGAAGAATCTGACGGAAGAAATGGCAGCTCTGGATGAAATCATAGCCAAGCTGACCAAAGAGAAGAAAGCCTTACAGGAGGCTCATCAGCAAGCCTTAGATGACTTACAGAGTGAGGAGGACAAGGTCAACACCCTCACCAAAGCCAAAGTCAAGCTAGAGCAGCAAGTGGATGATGTGAGTAACTTAAAAAATGAAAAAATATCCAAAAATCGTTTTTCAAGCCAATAGGTTCACTCGATTTTGTTTCTCAACAGTTAGAGGGATCTCTTGAGCAAGAAAAGAAAATTCGTATGGATCTTGAAAGAGCAAAGAGGAAGTTAGAAGGCGATTTAAAATTGACCCAAGAAAGCATAATGGACCTGGAAAATGACAAACAACAACTGGAGGAACGTCTTAAAAAGTAAGAAGTGAAGTGTGTAGCCTGGTGAATAGGGAGCCGGTCATGTGACCAGAAGGTTGCTGGTTTGATCCCCTTGCAAGATATGACAGAAGTGCCCTTGAGCAAGACCCCAAATCACCAACTACAGTGGTAACCCTACTTACGAGTTTAATCCGTGCAGGAGCCGAGCTTTTTAGCTGGTTTGCTCGTTAGCTGGATGCATTTTCCCCATAAGAATACATGTAAAACTGATTAATCCGTGTCAGCCGGCCAATATACAGTATACTTTAATATGCTAAATAATGTGTTTATATGGGTTTTTTAAAACATAAACGAGACGATGACGGTGCTCATGTAGGCTAAGGAGGACAGGAGGGCGGGCGTACATGTATGGCATGGTTACACTTATCATATGAAAAGGAAAATGTATCTAACTTTCTTGTTCACTACCTTTTGCTGTCTTGGCGTCGCTTTCACTAGCACTTTGACTTTCACTGGACAGCGGTCAAAGGTAATGACTGACCTCTTCTTATACGCTAGTGTCTACGAGATGCTACGACCACAGCGCCCCTAGCGGTTGGCATACTTGAACAAATTTACGCTATTCGTTACTTGGAATTTTACTCGTTAACTGGAACAAAAATATTCTGAGATCTCGACTCGCTACCTGGAATACTCGTTAGTAGGGATGCTCATAAGTAGGGTTACCACTGTACTCCCTAGGCACCACTTTGGGCAAGTGTGCTCACTGCCTCCTACTGTAGTACACGTGTGTTTCATTGCATTGAACTCCATTGGTATGAACATTGGTCAGTGATTTTGCACTTTCACTTCACATATTCACAAAATTTTGTTTGAAACACCAGGAAGGACTTTGAAATCAGCCAGCTTAACAGTAAAATCGAGGACGAACAAGCTGTAATTGTCCAACTGCAGAAGAAGCTGAAGGAACTGCAGGTATTATAAAGTCTTTTTTGGAAAATTTAAACTTTGCCTTGCTTTTGTGCAGCAACATGACGGTTCTGCTTCATGTTAGGCACGGGTAGAAGAGCTGGAGGAAGAACTGGAAGCAGAACGAGCTGCCAGAGCCAAGGTTGAGAAACAGAGAGCCGACTTGGCGAGAGAGTTAGAGGAGATAAGTGAGAGACTGGAAGAGGCCGGAGGAGCTACTGCTGCCCAGATTGAGATGAACAAGAAAAGGGAAAACGAGTTCCAGAAACTACGCAGGGATCTTGAAGAAGCCACGTTGCATCATGAAGCCACAGCTGCCACACTGAGGAAGAAACAAGCCGATAGCGTGGCCGAACTGGGGGAGCAGATAGACAACTTGCAGAGAATCAAACAAAAACTGGAGAAAGAGAAGAGTGAGCTTAAACTGGAACTGGATGATGTCGTCTCTAGCATGGAACACATTGTCAAATCCAAAGTAGGTTTTAAAATCACTCTCAGAAGCTAAGGTTTAGTTCACTTCAAGCTTAAGTTCAATGTTGACATCAAAAATAATCCTAATCCACTTTCTTGGTTTCTGATGCTGTTCACCAGTTGTTAAAGTTGGGTTGGAAAAACTGATTGTTCTATAATTTGTCCCTTTTAAACAATATTCTGCCATAGTCTGAAAGGCACAGGTATCAATAATATGATGTAGATAACTGATTAATTAATTGGATATAATGAACCCATTCAACTTTGCTCTGTCACATGATAGATGAACGTTTGATTGAAAGTGAGGGGAGCCAATTTACGTATGTCACACAAATTACAGTGGTACCTTGGGATACGAGTAGACCAACATACAAATTTTTTAAGATACGAGCTGTGACTCCGTCTGTATTTTTGTTCGAGATCCGAGCCAAATTTCAAGATATGAGTGGCTGCTGTTAGTTGGCGCGTTGGCGTAAATATCGAGTATGGGCAGCACAACACCTGCATCTCATTCTTTCTCATGTTTTACCCTCAGATTCAAGTCCAATCTTGTGCGCTGTTCTCCTTTTTGCATACTTAAAAAAAAAATCAATAGTAAAAATGTTTTTAATTCATTGTTAATAACATTCATACAGTAATTATGTAAACTTGATTGTAAAAATGCTTTAAACTCTTAAATTTAGATAATTTTAATACCATACATACAGTAATTATGTAAAAAAATTTGATTGTAAAAATGTTTTAAATTCTTAAACCTATTTAATTTTAATAACATACATACAGTAATTATGTAAAAAATTTGATTGTAAAAATGCTTTAAACTCTTAAATTTAGATCATTTTTAATAACATACATACAGTAATTATGTAAAATTTTTGATTGTAAAAATGTTTTAAATTCTTAAACCTACTTAATTTTAATAACATACATCTAGTAATTATGTAAAACATTTGATTATAAAAATGCTTTACTCTTAAATTTAGATAATTTTAATAACATACATACAGTAATTATGTAAAAAATTTGATTTCAAAAATGTTTTAAATTCTTAAACCTACTTAATTTTAATAACATACATCCAGTAATTATGTAAAAAAATGTGTTGTACAAATGCTTTAAACTCTTAAATTTAGATCATTTTAATAACATACATACAGTAATTATGTTAAATACTGTTAATATTATTTTGTGCAGACCCATGATCCCTGAACATAAATATGGAGACTTGTTGCTGCTTCTGAGTGAAAATTGTTTTGTACAGAACTGCAAAGAAGGAACCATGGCATCCCATTCTTCAGCCAGTTGCTGAATTTCTTGGCAGCAGTCAGATACTGAAGTGAAATGGGAAAAGAGAGATTTTACTGTACAGCGTGCACTACGCATCTACACAGTACCGCGCGCATTGAATTCCCCGCAAATTTAGCATGCTTCAGCGAGAATTCCCCAAAAAATTATTTTGCACTAATATTTATTGAAATCTGAAATGTAAATATTTTGTTATGCATTGGTAAAGAATATATGTGTGTTTCTTAATTCAAAACATGTCTTTTTGTCCATAATTTAGGATGGTTTGGGGATGATTCACAGGGCTGGAACTGATTAAATCTGTTTCAGTTATTTTAAATGGGAGAAATTTCTTTGATATACAAGTTGACAGACTTACGCGCTCTGTTACAGAACTAATTAAACTCGTATCTCAAGGTACCACTGTATATGAAACTGGACCCCTAATTCTGTGCAGACATACACAATTATCACAATCTGACTTTTGATAGACTAATCTGGAGAAGATGAGCAGGACTCTGGAAGACCAACTTAATGAATATCGAAGCAAGTGTGAGGAAAACCAAAGATCCCTCAATGATTTTGCAACTCAGAAGGCAAAGCTTCAGACTGAAAACGGTAGGCTGAGAGTTACTCTACACTGTATAAAACAATAACATAATAAGAAACAGTTCATGAAATGTTTTGTTTCCAATGCAGATGAACTTTCAAGACAGATAGAAGAAAAGGAATCCCTAATCTTTCAACTTACAAGGGGAAAACAGTCCTACAGCCAACAGCTCGATGATCTGAAGAGGCAACTCGAAGAGGAAGTCAAGGTTAAGTTTTGCAGTTTCTTTGCCGGTGCTGAGGAAGTGTGTGTTCTATGATTTATAATTCTTTCATTCATTGTTTTTAGGCTAAAAATGCTCTTGCCCATGCATTGCAATCTGCTCGGCATGATTCGGATCTTCTCAGAGAGCAGTTTGAGGAAGAACAGGAGGCCAAAGCAGAGCTTCAGCGTAGCCTCTCAAAAGCCAATGCTGAGGTGGCTCAGTGGAGAACCAAGTATGAAACTGATGCCATCCAGAGGACAGAGGAACTAGAAGAAGCCAAGTAAGCATTGAAATATTTTGTACATTAGATAGATAGATAGATAGATAGATAGATAGATAGATAGATAGATAGATAGATAGATAGATAGATAGATAGATAGATAGATAGATAGAGCTGTCTACATAATAACTGCTGTGCAGGTTTAAACATGTTACATTAGTTCATTTATGACTGCAGTGCAACAAAAATGGCCGCCCCACTTATAATTTGCATAAAAAAGAGCAGCGTGCAGTGATTGTTTTTGTAGTCAGTGGGTGAGTCTGGTGCATCCGATGAAGAGGAAAAGACATCTGTGCATTTCTGGCTCCCAGTAGAGGTCTGCATGGGACTGATTTTTTTAAACAACACTTTTTAAAGAACCTTGTCTTACCTGCACCTCTTCATTCAGGAAGAAGCTGGTGCAGCGCTTGCAGGACGCGGAAGAGGCTGTGGAAGCGGTCAATGCTAAATGTTCTTCTCTTGAGAAAACAAAGCAGAGGCTTCAGAATGAGATTGAAGACCTCATGGTGGACATGGAACGGTCCAATGCAGCGGCTGCAGCCTTGGACAAAAAGCAAAGAAACTTTGATAAGGTGTGCTATCTCAACACCTGCTGATATTACTAATCTGGACTCAGTTTCCCAAAATGCATTGTAATGTTCATGTTCATATCCAACAGCCAAAGCCCAAGAGAGCAAAAATTGGCAGTGCTCTCTCTGGGTGGGTAGATGTCTCGCTCTCTCTCTATCACTCTCATTGTAATGTCTGCTGGCTCAGGTGTCTACTGATTGGTCCATTCAGAGCTGGGAATCCTGTGCTTTCCTTCGAGCGTGTTGGCTCCCCAGTGACAGTGTATCAGCGGTTAAGACGTGGTGGCCGCATCACACGCATCGGAGGACGCTTGTGCTTGTCTTCACCTTCCTAGAGTCAGGGACAGTGCAAAGTGATTGGGAGAGTCTTAATTGAGGGGATGGGCTAATTGGCCACTACTACATTGGGAAGGGAGGTGTTTTGGCAAAAACAGAAATATTTTTAAATTCATTTTATCTCTGTTTTATCAGGTGCTTGCTGAATGGAAGCAGAAATACGAAGAGTCTCAGTGTGAACTAGAATGCTCCCAGAAAGAAGCCAGAACTCAGAGCACTGAACTTTTCAAGCTGAAGAACTCTTACGAGGAATCACTGGATCACCTGGAGACCCTTAAAAGGGAGAATAAGATTCTTCAAGGTCTAACCACTTAACCATGTACAGTGTTTATTTCATGTACAGTGGTGTTTAAACGTTTGTGAACTCTTTAGAATTTAAGTAAATTTGACCTTAAACTTCATCAGATTGGCACACAAGTCAACCAAATCAAACAAGTGAGACAAAAATATTAGATTTAGTCATTATTAATTGAGGAAAGTGATCTAATATTACATATCTGTGAGCGGCAAAGGTATGAAATCCTTTGCATTCAGCATATGGTGTGATCCCCTTGTGCCTAGGCTCAAATCATGATACTACCAGACATGGGAACAAGTCACTTAGTTGCAAGTAACAAGTAAGTCCCAAGTCTTGACAATCAAGTCCCGAGTCAATACAAGTGAGTCTCGCGTCAAGTCCCAAGTCAATACAAGCGAGTCTCGAGTCAAGTCCCAAGTCAATACAAACGAGTCTCGAGTCAAGTCCCAAGTCAATACATGCGAGTCTCGAGTCAAGTCCCAAGTCAATACAAGCGAGTCTCGAGTCAAGTCCCTAGTCAATACAAGCGAGTCTCGAGTCAAGTCCCAAGTCAATACAAACGAGTCTCGAGTCAAGTCCCAAGTCAATACAAGCGAGTCACGAGTCAAGTCCCAAGTCAATACAAGCGAGTCTCGAGTCAAGTCCCAAGTCAATACAAGCAAGTCTCGAGTCAAGTACTTAGTCAATACAAGCGAGTCTCGAGTCAAGTCCCAAGTCAATACAAGCAAGTTTCGAGTCAAGTCCCAAGTCAGTACAAGCGAGTCTCGAGTCAAGTCCCTAGTCAATACAAGCGTGTCTCGAGTCAAGTCCCAAGTCAATACAAGCGAGCCTCGAGTCAAGTCCCAAGTCAATACGAGTGAGTCTCGAGTCAAGTCCCAAGTCAGTACAAGCGAGTCTCGAGTCTAGTCCCAAGTCAATACAAGCGAGTCTGGAGTCAAGTCCCAAGTCAATACAAACGAGTCTCGAGTCAAGTCCCAAGTCAATACAAGCGAGTCTCGAGTCAAGTACTTAGTCAATACAGGCGAGTCTCGAGTCAAGTCCCAAGTCAATACAAGCGAGTTTCGAGTCAAGTCCCAAGTCAATAAAAGCGAGTCTCGAGTCAAGTCCCTAGTCAATACAAGCGAGTCTTGAGTCAAGTCCCAAGTCAATACAAACGAGTCTCGAGTCAAGTCCCAAGTCTTAAACTTCGAGTCCTAGTCAAGTCACCAGATGTAACATCATTTCAATATTTAACAAAATTGATGCAGTTGATAGTATACTGTACTACAGTTGATTAGAAGTATATTAAAATGACATTAATCATAAACATTTGTAAAGTTTGTATTTATAACAAAAATAACTTGCATATGACAAAGTGCTCTTTTACTTAACAAAAAAGTGCTAATTTTTCAATAAATCACTTTAAATTGTTTCCAAAGGTGCTTTTTAAAGAACATTAACATGGTCATTCTAATATTTCCTTTCACTTTTTGAGATTTGCAAATTACATTTGCAAAAGATCAAATTTGCCAAAAGTTCATCATTCATTTTCACGATTGGGCCGCAGCATGATGCCACCATAACTAAAGACACACTTCACTGGAGCTCTAGATGCAGGCACTGCCAATACTCTAACAGAAAATCGAAACAGGATGGAGATTTTTGGGGACTTGGCAACCCTGCTGTTGATAACGCACATCTGCTCCTCACCGTCGTTGCAAATCCACCATTTAGTAAGTAATCCTGCAAAGTGCGGAAAACGTAAATTACTTCTTTTTAACAAACAATTAAACATAAATTCAATAAAACGATAACAAGTGTTCATCCTTCACCAAAACAACTCTGATTCAGTTCAATTCGTAAAACTTTATCCGGAAATGACGTGCTTATGCGCATGCGCGGTACAAATTAGGCAGCGTGAACGGATTGTGTAGTGATGAGCGTTACAGCACCATTTAATACAAAATGATCCAGTTACGTGACTCAGTTTTACTTATTTATTATGTTCAAATGGGGGTTTCAAGTCTTTTCAAGTCTTAAATTTCAATTCCAAGTCCAAGTCAGTAAAGGTAAAGTCTAAGTCAAGTCGCATGTCTTTAGTGCTGTTGTCGAGTGATGTCACAAGTCATCAGTTTGGTGACTCGAGTCCACACGTCTGAGGTTTTTATGCTGGAATGCAGTGTTTTCCTTTTGCCACTCACCGACATGTAATATTTGATGATTTTCCCCATTAAACAAATATCTAAGTCTTAAATATTTGTTTCATTTGTTTGATTTGGTTCCCTTTATCTACTTTTAGGACTTGTGTGATAATGTTTTAGGTCATTCATGCAGAAATATACCTAAATTGTGAAGGGCTCACAAACCTTCAAGTACGACTGTATGATAAGGAAGCATCTTTTCATCTTATGTCATTCCTGTTCTTTTCTTTCTCAGAGGAAATAACTGATTTAACTGAACAACTTGGAGAAAGCGGGAAAACAGTCCACGAACTAGAGAAAGTTCGAAAACAGCTAGATCAAGAAAAGTCTGAAATTCAAGCTGCTCTCGAGGAGGCAGAGGTAAAAGAATGAGACAATTCAACGGAGATTATAAAGCAGCCACATTATGATAACTGCAAGAATTATTCTTTTCCTGGCAGGGCTCTTTAGAGCATGAAGAGGGCAAAATCTTAAGAGCCCAGCTGGAATTCAACCAGATAAAGGCCGATATTGAACGTAAGCTGACTGAAAAGGATGAGGAAATGGAACAGGCTAAAAGAAACCTAATGAGGACCATCGACACCCTTCAAAACTCTCTGGAGGCAGAAACCCGTAGCAGGAACGAGGCTCTCAGGGTCAAGAAGAAGATGGAAGGAGATCTGAACGAGATGGAGATTCAGCTAAGTCAGGCCAACAGACAGGCAGCGGAGGCTCAAAAACAGCTCAAGATCTTCCAATCGAGTCTTAAGGTACGAAAAATAAAATATGTGAATATAAATTAGCGCATAAGCTTGTGTGTTTCAGGGTGTAGTAACTTCAGGCTCCTGTAGATGGCGCTGCATCTGCATCCTCGTGCAGCGCTACAAGAAATTTTCCTTAGAATTGTGGCTGAAACTGATGGACAGGGACCACCGGTGGGTTTCAGAGCTTGTGGATGAAAATCGCTTCACTTCCAGACAAGAATTGCTTCTAGAACTCAACGCAGGTCCTTCACCACCAGTTTCTGAAAGAACTCTACAGGGAACTTCAGATCACATGGAGTAGAGTGGCATGCATGAGGTCTTCAGCCACAATTCTGAGGAGAATGTCCTGTATACTGGCATTGTTGCAACCGCTGGTAGACCTGTATGACCGTACACTTCCATGCACCTGCAAATTCAGCTACTTCCTTCACACTCTGACATTTTGTGCCCATATGACATCACTCCTTTTAGCCAATCATTAACATTTGCTTTGTGAGCCATTTTCCACACATTCACTGAGACATTCATTGCACTGTACCACATCTTCTCAATCTATGAATCCCACCACACACCCCACAGGTAATTATGGCCCCATCGTCCTCGTGCAGCTCCATCTGCAGGAGCCTGAAGTTACTACCACCTTAAATACGCAAGGTTACTCATTTATTGCCCAGGGAGTTTATAATGTGTACATCAACACATTTCCTTTAGGATTGCCAGCTTCAGCTGGACGACTCTCTGCATGGGAATGAAGATCTGAAAGAGAACATTGCCATCGTGGAGAGACGTAACGTTCTGCTGCAGTCAGAACTCGAGGAGCTCAGAAATGTGTTAGAGCAAACTGAGAGAGTGCGCAAGCTGGCCGAGCAAGAGCTCCTTGATGTCAGCGAGAGAGTACAGCTTTTGCATTCTCAGGTGATGTTTTTCCTTCAATAAAGAAATGTTTTTTTTCTCCGATGAAGAAAAAGTCTCAATAACCTGTTGATCTACAGAACACTAGCCTGCTGAACCAAAAGAAGAAGCTAGAAGCTGATACGTGCCAGCTTCAGAACGAGGTGGAGGAGTCGATACAAGAATGCAGGAATGCTGAGGAGAAAGCTAAAAAGGCCATCACTGATGCCGCTATGATGGCGGAGGAGCTGAAGAAAGAGCAGGACACCAGTGCTCACCTGGAGCGCATGAAGAAGAACATGGAGCAAACCATCAAGGATTTGCAGCACCGTTTGGATGAAGCAGAGCAAATTGCCATGAAGGGGGGAAAGAAACAAGTCCAGAAGCTGGAGGCGAGGGTGAGTGTATCCCAAATGTCCACACATCTATTAAACATCCTACATTTAGGTTATTTTACACAGATGTGGACAATAATGTTAGAAATGACTACATTTATGAGTGCGTAGAGTCTATGCAGATATGTCAAAAATGAAAGGAAACAGTCAAAAATGATGTTTTTTGCCCATTTTTATCCCTTTCTCAATGTGGTAATAGCCAATTAGCCCATCCCCTCCATTAGGACTCTCCCCATCACTTTGCATTGTCCCTGACTCTAGGAGGGTGAAGACAAGCACAAGCCTCCTCCATTGCATGTGATGCAGCCACCACCTCTTTTCTAACTACCGCTGATACACAGTCACTGGAGAGCCTAACGCGCTTGGAGGAAAGCGTAGGGTTCCCAGCTCTGAATGGACCAATCAGTAGACGCCTGAGCCAGCGGACATTGAAATGTGAAAGTGATAGGGAGAGAGAGAGCGCCATCTACCCGCCCAGAGAGAGCACTGCCAATTTTTGCACTCTTGGGCCGGCTGTTGATAGCAAACAGCATGACCGGGATTCGAACTTGCGATACTGTGCTCATAGTGTCAGTGTCTTAGCCTGCTGAGCCACTTTCAGGCCAAATGGCTAATAAATAATAAATATTTTATTGTATATTTATTGTATTATATTTGTTATTAAGTGTCCAAGTCAAGTCAAGTCTAATGTATGTATAAAGCGCTTTTTATAACTGATGTCACAAAGCAGCTTTACAGGGTTAGTAATAACAAACACCAAATCCCCAGTGAGCAAGCCAACGGCTACAGTGGCAAGGGAAAACTCCCTCAGAGCTGGAGGAAGAAACCTTGTGAGGAACCAGACTCACACAGGGGACCCATCCTCCTCTGGTCAACTAATTATAAGTTCTTGATAAATCACATTAATCGCAATCCTGTCTGCATTAAACACTGACATTTTTCACAGCTACATGAATGCTTGTCTGTATAACAGTCACACATTATTCAGGTTCTGTTATATAATAATTGATCTCATTTCTGTTAGGTGAGAGAGTTGGAGAATGAACTTGAAGCAGAACAAAAGAGAAGCACTGAATCTGTGAAGGGAGTTCGCAAATATGAACGTCGCATTAAAGAGCTTACCTACCAGGTTTGAGGATTTATTTTGTTGAGATTCATTGAAATAATTTATTACATGGTTTATTCCGCAGATGCTCAGAAATAAAACAGCATTGTATTGTATTGTATTGTATTGTATTGCATTGTATTGTATTGTATTGTATTTTGATTTTAGTTATTTTTAATTTGATGATGTATAGACTGAAGAGGATCGCAAGAACATAGCCCGACTTCAAGATTTAGTGGACAAGCTTCAACTAAAGGTTAAGGCATACAAGAGAGCTGCTGAAGATGCTGTAAGTAACCTCAGTCACATACAGTAGCTGTGCGCATCATACATTTTTGTGCAGCTTGAGCGTAAAGGAAGCTAAAAAAATTTATGTGCAATTTAGATTAATGTAAACTGAAAGATACACTAAAGCCACTGTAAGTTGTTAGTGTGTTGAAAGGGTGTTGTTATTGTGTTGTAACAGTGTTGATAGTGTGTTGTCACGGTGTTGTCATTGTGTTGTCGTGATGTTGATAGTGTGTTGTCAGGCTGTTGTAACGGTGTTGACAGTGTGTTTACAGGGTGATGTAATGGTGCTGACAGTGTGTTGTAACAGTGTTGTCAGTGTGTTCTCAGGGTGTTGATAGTGCGTTGTCGGGGTGTCGTAACGTTGTTGACAGTATGTTTACAGTGTGATGTAACGGTGTTGACAGTGTGTTGTAACAGTGTTGACAGTGTGTTGTAACAGTGTTGACAGTGTGTTGTAACAGTGTTGTCAGTGTGTTGTAACAGTGTTGACAGGGTGTTGATAGTGTGGTGTCGCGGTGTTGATAGTGTGTTGTCAGGGTGTTGTAACGGTGTTGACAATGTTTACAGGGTGATGTAATGGTGTTGACAGTGTGTTGTAACAGTGTTGACAGTGTGTTGTAACAGTGTTGGCAGGGTGTTGATAGTGTGGTGTCGGGGTGTTGATAGTGTGTTGTCAGGGTGTTGTAACGGTGTTGACAATGTGTTTACAGGGTGATGTAATGGTTTTGACAGTGTGTTGTAACAGTGTTGACATGATGTTGTCAGGGTGTTGACAGTGTGTTGACATGTTGTCAGGGTGTTGTCAAGGTGTTGACAGGGTGTTGACATGATGTTGTCAGGGTGTAAGCATGAGGTTGACAAGATGTTGTCAGGGTGTTGTCAGGGTGTTGTAACGGAGTTGACAGTGTATTGACATTGTGTTGACAGTGTCTTGACAGTGTGCTATGACCATTTTCATTGTAGGAGGAACAGGCCGGTGTTCACCTAGGAAAGTTCCGTAAATTGCAGCATGAACTAGATGAAGCTGAGGAGAGGGCCGATATCGCAGAGTCCCAGGTCAACAAAATTCGTGCGAAGACTCGTGAAACCGGTCCAAAGGTGTGTTCATGGTATTCTGAGTCCATTTTTCATCATATCTGCATGTTTCACTTACAAATTTCACTACAGATTTCATTCACAACAGAATTAATGTCTCTAATGGATCTCTGTCAACATTCTGCTTTTTTACAGAAAGGATTTGATGAATAATAAAGCTGTGGACCTTCTGTAAAATCACTTTAAATGCAGCCTCTGTTAAGAACAGTTTAAGTAACTTTGCTGTCTTGTATCACAAAATAAAGTCACATGCAGTCAAAATGTTGCTCTCTGTGTTTCATTGACGTTTTAGGTTCTTTTTAGGTTCCCTAAGGAACACGAGAGAATGAAATGTGGTTTGAGAGGAGAAACAGCAAAGTAATAAAAAAACATCTGTCTAGAGCTTGTTCTGTTGGTCAATAGTTGACACTTTATACCAAGTTTTAAAAATGAGACCCAGAATTAATGAAATGTTGGCATCAAAAATGTAAACACTGTGTTTAAAGTGGTAGTAATTTTAGGTTCCTGCAGATGGCGCTGCACAAGGATGATGTTGCTATAAATACCTGCATGGTGTGTGACTGGTTTCATAGTTTGAGAAGAAGTGGTACAGTCTTCTTCAGTGTGTTGAAAATGGGTTGCAAAGCAGATAAAAGGGGTGATTGAATTTGGATACCAAAGGTCAGAGTGTGAAGGAAGTAGCTGAATTTGCAAGTGTATGGAAGCATATGGCCATATAAAAATATAAAAATAAACCAAATCCACACTCCTGTATTCTGATACTGTGCTTGATTTGTGCAGCTTTCTGTGTAAATTGCTAAATTACAGACCACCATTCTCAAAGTCGTAGATGAAAATACCTGGATGGGCTTGTGGTGCCCTTATTAAGTTAAAAGGGGAGCCAAATCCTAAATGGCTGGTTGAATTTCATGCTTTTAGATGTAGACCACCTGCAGTAAACATGTCTGAATTATATTATTTAACAGTTTATGGGTTGGTGGGCACCACAGAATATGCAAAAACAGTGAAAATTAGTTTTTTTTATATATATATAATATGTCACATTTAAAGTATCCCATAATGCACCCCAAGGAAAATCAAGATGCAGACGTGGTCCACAAGAAAACCAGAAACTCACATTGTTAGTAATCAGCAAACTGTAAACAAGTATTTACTGTTAATAAAGGCCAAAGTAGAGTTTCCTCTGACCTCACTGCCTTTTTTAAAATGGCCCCATCTAATATTTAATTTTTTAAATTTTATTTATTTACTGCTATTGTTGGCCATGAATGAACCATGAAATTATAATCCATCAGAACAAATCTGTGCCTGTCTCGTTCCCTTTCCTGTCCCTGCCTGCCCCCCATTTTGCCCTAAATCTTTATCAAACATCTGAAGCCAAAGGAAATGGTTATGTTCCTGTTGAAACACTCTTTAAATCTGTTTAGTGTGTGTGTGTGTGTGTGTGTGTGTGTGTGTTTCCTAACATCCTGTAGCCAAAACCAGCCAAAGCCATGGTGAGTGTGTACGTGTATGAAGGAGAAATTCAGTTCGATATCTCAGTCTAAAGATGGTCATCATTTGACTTATTCGTGGTCTGGTAACAGGTCCTGACTTTTTTGTTAGCAGTCAGTTTTACACAGTAGCTGGATTTTTATTATTAAAAATCAGAGGCCTTAATAAGTCCCTAATAAAAGTGGTCATCCCTATTCAGATTGGATTAAATGTACATGGGGTCGTTGGGTAATTTCTTCTTTTACAGGAGCTCCTCTGTGTTTTTATTTACGACCAGATGCACAGTGACTGTGTTACCATGTATCAGCTGAACTATCTGCTGTTTCTCGCTTTAATTCCTGTCTAGATGTGATTTTCCTGGGAGATGTCCTCTCTTGGTGAAAGGTCAAGTTTAAAAAGATGTCTGCACATGTTTGTGTTTGCGCACATGGCCTACGCGCAAAGATATGCAGTCATCGTTCATGGTCACCCCGGCTTCCAGAGCAGTCATAACAGCAGGAAGTGAAGGGAGGCTGTTAAGGCCAGTGTCTGCCTGCTCAAGGCTGGGCTCTTACAGTAATGCCATTTACACAGTGATAAGATCTGCAAGTGTTCAATGTCAGTGTTTGGACAGGTCCCTCAGTCTATTCCAGCTGATCGTGTAACAGGATGTCCTGTTTTCTTCTTTATCTGAATGCTTTAATACTAATGAAGGTCTGGTGATGATATTTGGGTTAAGTATACCTCAGTCTGTGTGAAAGAGATTGATTTTACAACACGTGCTGAAAATGTCCATCGCCAGGGTCCAACCTGGCTCTCCGTGTTGTGAAAAGTCGTCCACCAATAAGCCTGTTGTTTCCAAACTGTTTCAGAAATTCCGGTTGTTCTGATTCGAGTTTGTTATGCATTACGTTCACCAGTGGCGTCTCCAGAATAGAAAGTCAGGTGGGGTACAATAAATTCTCTGGGCAGCCTCCCACTCATCGGTGAAACTACACACAAACCTACTTGCTCAGTTAATTAAACCACAAATGCGCCTCATCAGCATAATCCATTGTTGTGCCAAATTCAGCACCCCCGCCTGGAGATGCATCACCTGTCAGGAGACTTCCTTACAGGTGGTATTCTGTTGCCTTTACTGAACTGGAATACAATCCATTCCAGTCATGAATAAAGGAAATAAAGCTTTTACTGAGGTAAGATGACTGTCTGTGTGTTATCTGTTAACTTTGATAAAAGTATCGATGTGATTCATTATCTTACCTCACTAGCAACAGTTAACAGATGACTGATGTTTATCAGTGGCAAGCTGCATAGCAACGCTGATACCATAAACAATATTCACATAAGCTCACATATGCAAATCTTTCATTTTTTAATGGCTGTTCCCAGCATGGGTCCAGTGTTAGCGTGCCCTTCAGCTAATTATTGAAAGCGTGTTGCACATGCAGTGTTTTCTACTGCTCACTTACTTAAACGAGCACGTTTGGGCCAGCTCCATGAACACTAACTAAATGAAGACTGTTGAAAGTACTGACCTTACGCAACACATACAGGAATATTTAGAATGCATTGGGAACTACTGCCATGTTCATAAGTCAAATACACAACAATGTTAGAAAAAAATATTTAAATTACCTGAATTTCCCGCAAGGGATTAATAAAGTATCTATCTATCTATTACATAAATTTAAACAAAATTATTGTCACATACTGCTCCACAGCCAGCCCCCACCTGCTCCTAAGACATCCCTGATGTTCCTGCCATGAACACTTTCTCTGTACTGAGCGCTGATATATTATGCATGGATCGCTCAGGGTGAAATAAGCAAATTCCTGTGCTGTGTCCATGAGCATAATTGAGGTCTGTAATGTCTCACTGCAGCTGCAGGTGACCGATGGAGATGGCTGGACAGGCGCCGGCCTCCACTCCGACAGCTGCGGATATTAGTCATCCGCTCACATCAGTGTCACTGCTGTGCGGCGAATGATCCACCACCTCTGTGGGGGTCCTGACCATTGATGAACAAAATATACAGAGAAAAATATGGACTGCAGTCTGTAATTGTAGAACTATAAAGTGCACCTGTATAGACAGTGAATAGATACAAGAAGGTACAAGTTCCGCCTGGATTGCACTGTTCAATAGTGAGTAACACGTTTTATTCCTGGAATTTGTTTTCCCGCTTTTACAATAACTCCGAATGACCAAAATGAGTAAAGAACAGCTATGACCATGTAGGCCTCAAAATCATGTTGCGTCATGTTTTCAGTTTCTACATTATTAGTACCTGGTGAGTCATGCTGGAGTTTGAAAACACAGCCCTTACAACCTAATTGTGTAACAAAATCCTCCTGACAAGTTTAGAAGAACTTTTAAGCTTATATATATATATATACTCAGGTGAGTGTTGAGGCTGGTACTCAGGTGAGTGGAGAGGTTAGTGCTCAGGTGAATGGAGAGGTTAGTGCTCAGGTGAGTGGAGAGGTTAGT